>JBANCZ010002723.1:0-14785 GCA_037040025.1 Sphaerogastrella javana
TGTATACATATATACAGGGTATATGTCCGGATTCATTCCACTTGAGCACGGTTGGTTGGGCTTTCAGCTTCCTCTATTTCTAATCGAATTTTTCCTCAGCTTTGATCGTTTCTGCTTCAGCTTTTCCTCTACTCTCGTCTCTCTCTCTCTCTCTTTCCACACTCGTTCGCTTTATCGCTTCATATATGTGTGTGTAAAATATGTGTGTGTCGCTTCCAATTTCACAAAAAAAAAAACAAAAACACCAAACATCAACAACATTAAACACGAAAACATCAACAAAATTCATACCAACAACAGCAACAATAACATCTTTTTGGTAGCACATGTAATACAAATCTTGACACAATTTTTACAGATGCCAAACGTAGGCTTAACGAACAACCACAGCAACAACAACAACAGCAGCAACATCTATTGCCACAAAAGCAACAACAGCTGCAGTTCATGCAACAGGCGCGTAAATTTGAGGGCAAAATACCAAAACTAAGTCAACAACAGCAACAAGGCGCAAGTGCAGCAGCAGCAGCAGCAGCAGCAACATCATCTAGTCAGAATCAGCAACAACAAATTGTTTGCATCAACATGTTGCCAGCAGCCAATACGCTCAATGGCATTCCACAGCAGCAACAGCAACACCAACAGCAACATCAACAATACAGCAGCACAGACGGCAACGTCTATCAGCTGCAAAGCGATATACTCTGTGATGCGAATGGACAGGCGACTGCAACGACAACAGCAACTGCCACATATCAGACAACAGTTGCGGCAGCCGTTGCCAGCAGCAACAGCAGTCCGCAGCAGCAACATGTTGCCGGTGAGTGTTTCTTGAAGTAATTCTCATATATTAATTGTTTTGTAGTTGAGTTTATGTTGAATGTAAAATTGCTAACAATTTGTGTGCTCGTTGTAATCATAAATTTTTTTATTTGTATTCGTTAAAAAATAAATGTATTCTTTTTTGTTTTTCTTTTCTATTTTTCGTATTTTGGTTTTTTTTTTTTTTGTTTGTTTCAATAATCTTGGCTGTTTACTAATCTAATTTATTATTGTTCAATTAACACGATTCCAATTGGCATCTGAAAAATGCAAACACTCACTTCATATAGCATTAGCAATGCATTGAACAATGCATTAACATTATTGCATTTCTTTTTTTTTTTAATATTTTTTTTTTAGTTTGTAATTTTTTGTTTTTGCTTTAATAATTTTTGTGCCAAAAAAAAAATTCTCTGCGCTGCTAACTAAAACAAAAAAGAAAGAGTTAAAACAAACAAGTGATCACAGCATTTAATAATTTACTGTGTTTAGTTAATTTAATTGTGCTGGTCTTCCATTTGCGGTGTTTTGTACTCTTTTTTTTATAAATGGGTTCAAATGACTTGATTCAAAATCAACATTAATTTGTAAACAAAAAGTACAAAAAAATTGAAACAAAATTCAAATCATATTCTTTTCATCAATACAAAAGACAAAATAAACAATAAATTGCATCCCACCCGAGGAAAAAAAAAAACAATAATAATAATAATAATAATAAGAATAACAAAAGACAAATCGCTTTTCAGTTTGTACACATTTCTATCTTATGCCTAATACACGCCGTGCCAACCTTTATCAAACATATATACATATATAAATATATGAAAAACAAATTAAACTCTTGTTCTTCTTTCTGTTTCATTTCTGTTCTTCTTTCGTAAACAAAGAAAATATAATATCATTTAAAACTAAAAACCAAATGAAAACTATAAATAAATGCACAAATTAGGCCCACACACGAATAATATGATCAATACATCAAATAAATATTAGGAATAAACATGCAAATGCGTATTTGAAAAAGGCTCAAAATTTTAGTTTACTTAGTTATTTTATTTATTTTTTAATTGAATTATTTAATTTTGCTCTAAGAGTATTTTTTTATTTTATATTTTAGGTTTAATGTAAACAGAAATATATATAATTTTTAGCGCATTTTATTTGGTATTTTTTATTAGCATTTTGTATTCTTAATTTGTATTTTAAGCTATTTACAAATTGGAATCGATAAAATGTATAAAATTTATTACAAGTTTTTTGTTTGCAATTATTTTTTAAATATACTTGTAAAATTATTCTAGTTTATTTTTGTAAAGAATTTGCAACTCTATGAATAATTTGTAGCTATTAAGTATAACTTGAAAATCAGAATTCACTCAACTTTACTCTGTAATTTAATGCTGTAGCATACATATACAGGGTATATAGGGTATGATATATTCTTTTGTAGTATACTTAATGTACGATGCCTTATGATTTGTATTTAATTTGTAGCTTAATCATTTGCATAATATTCGTAATTAAGTAATTAAGTTGCGGTAATTGAGTTTTGAGTGAATTGTTGCATTGATTTCGATAGCGATAACGATAACGATTACGAACCGATAATGATAATTATTGACATTTGCCACAAATCTTCTCCACATCGATTCATAAACAAAAGACAATGTGGTCACAACACTCACTACGTCCTCCCACAACAACAACAACAGCAATGCTGCAGCTGCAACGGACAACGTACAGCAGCAGCAACAGCAACACCAGCCGCAATATCATTACATAACGACAACCGGAGAGGATGGACAAACACCGACGACAATAGTTTTCGAGAACTACAACGGTTCGCTGCCCACAAGCGCCACAGCAACGGCCAGCGTCTCGCCGGGAACCACGGATGTTGTTGCGGGCACAGCAGCAACAACAACCACAACAGCACTGGTCAACACCGATGGCACCATCATCGAATTCGATGGCCAGGCCTACGAGGAGTACCATGTGCTGAAGAGTGAGCCGGGCAGTAGTGATTGCTTAAGCAATGGCAGCAGTGCTGTTGCTGCTGACATCATTAAGTATGAACCGCAGCACGTTGGCGAGGAGGAGGAAGAGCTGATGGAGGAGGATGAGGAGACGACGCTGCAGGTGAAGTACGAGGAGCAGGACGAACATGAGTTCGAGGAGTATCATGTGATCAAGGCGGAAGTGGAGGCTGAGGCAGCTGAGGTTGCTGCCGGCAGCACCACCTACACCATCACCAGCAGCAGCAGCAATCAGGCACAGCAGCAACAGCAGCAGCAGCAGCAGCCCATCAATGATGCGCTGCCTGGTCTCATGTCTAAGGCGACGGCAGCCAAACAGAAGCGGAAACGCAAAACGCGCGTCATTGCCGAGGATGAGCAGGGCGAATATCTGGAGAAGATGAGCGTGCGTGGCCTGGACATAGCACGGTATGAGCACATCATCGATGGTGTCGCCTACTGTCTGGTCTGTGCCAAGAATGAAATATTCAAGACCTTCAAGAACAAGTACAGTTTCCAGCGGCATGCATATCTCTTTCACGAGGGCCAGAATCGCAAGATCTTCGCCTGTCCCATATGCAACAAGGAGTTCTCGCGTCCCGATAAAATGAAGATGCACAAAAAGGACAAACACGGCGATGTGCCCATGCCACCCTCAAACACCACCACGCCCCAAAAGACCGATGCGGTTGGCACGCCGGCAGCAAAGCGACCTCGCACCTCACGCACGCCGCGCGTGCGCAAGCTGAAAAATGGCGAGACGGCCACGTCCACGCCCACAAAGAAGCGTCTGGCACAGATCGATAGCGTGCTGGATGAAGTACAGAATGCTGAACTGGTTGAACAACAACAGCACCAACAGCAGCAGCAGCAGCAGCAGCAACACCAGCAACAGCAGCAACTGACAACAGCAACACCACAGCAACAACAGCAACAGTTGCAGACGCTGCCCTCACTCGATTTCAGTGGCATGATACTGCCAGGTGGCGCACAATTGGCCCTGGCCAATCCTGGTGCTAGCAGCTCCATGACCCTACAACGTGGCCCAGGAACGACGACGGCGGCGCCAGCGCAACCCACCACCACGACGCTCATCTATTCGAATCAACTGGAGCTGCAACAGGCACTGTTGCAACAACAGTTGCATGGCCAAAGCATCATGATACAAGATCAGGCGGGCAACCTGGTTCCGCTGCAGCTAGACGGCACGCAGACAATATACACGACGACAGCAGCACCAGCGCCCGCACAGCGACAACAGGCAACGGCGACGTATCAGACCACAACACAGCAGCAACTGCAACAGCAGCAGCAGCAACAGCAACAACAGCAGCAGCAACAGCAGGTGGTGGTGGCCACCAGTCAAGCGCAGACGCAGCCCACACACTACGAGCTGGACAATGTAACGTACTTGAGCTCCACAGCGGCTGCCACGCCAACAATGCCCACGGACCAACAACAGCAGCAGCAGCAACATGTCATTGGCACGGTGCAAAGCTATCAGATACTCACGCCTGACGGCCTACAGAGCTTCCAACCGAAGCTGGACTCAACAGAGCTGGGAGATTTGTGCCCTTACACCATGAGTGCCACCGCGGCGCCTCAGTACACATTCACCACGCATGCGAGCACACAGCCCACGCTGAATGCAAATGCACTGGATCAACAGCAACATCACCAGCAACAACAGCAGCAGCAGCAGCAACAACAACAGCAGCAACAATCACAGCAGCAACTGTTGCAGACCCATCAGTTTGGACATAATCCGCATCAGCAGTTCATGGAGCTAAAGAACGAGCTGCTGATCAAGAGCAGCGATGCGTACACGCTGGATGCCACCTCCATGTACCATCTGCCCTTCTCGCCCACCTCGATGATAAATGCGGTGAACGATGTGAACACCTCGTCGCTGCTGGAGACCAAAGAAATTAGGTAAAGCCTCCTACACTATACCAAATAACTATTTACCGATCTATCGATATTTATCGATAAATGCCTATTTAACTGCTACTCGTTGTTTCTTTAAAGTAAACTCGTTTGTTTTCAATACTCGCTAGCAGACACTGCTTTCGCGGTGTCCCATCTCTCTCTCTCTCTTTCTCTGTCTATCACTCTCTTTCTCTCTCTCTCTCTCTCTTTCTCTGTCTCTGTGTATATCTATTTATCAGTTCATTGCGTAGACGTCGGCGGCGCTGCGAAATTGCTGTCAGCATGCTGCAGTCGCTGTTGCACATCCGTTTTTTCCGTTTCATTCCGTTCGTTTCGTTTCACTTTAGTGTTGAACAACGTCGCGCGAGCTACTAATAACACACTTTTCGAAACAAATACACTGAACAAAAAGAAAACAAACAATCAAGTAAATGCTGTACAACAAACATTAACACTAATTTTAGTTTAAACAATTCTTGCATAATGATTTCAACGTAGTTTTACATTTGCATATAATGTATTATTCATTTATATAGTATTATGATTTATAATTTGTAATTTAAGTTAAACGACCTTTGTGCATTTATTTATAGTATTTTATTTATTTTTGTATGAATATGATTATTATTTTCGATCTAAGGCCTAATGTTGCTAACGGTTTTCTGTACAGTTATCCAAGTAACATTCTGCTTGAAAGCGGCAATTTCTGTATTGTAAATACATACATATCATTATTTTTATACGAATTTCATTTTGAGTTTGCAACAAAAAAAAAAAAACAAACAAACAAACAACTACATAATTTTTATTCAATGCGATTTTGTTCTTTTTTCTTTCTTTTTTCTCTTATTTTATTTTTATGTACACAAAACCAACACACCAATCAATCAATCAAATAAACAAACAATCATATTTATAAACGGATAAATAAATAAATAACTATAGCTACGATATATCAGAGGCCGTGCTTCTAGCGCTCTGAGTATAAAACTACAACATCAACATCAACTGCAGCCAAAGTACCAAAAAAATACAATAAAATAAACGACAAATATAACAATAATATAAATAAAAATCTAACGTTATATATCAATAATTACAAACAATAAAAAAGGAACAAAAAAATTCTGCCAAGAAGCAGAACAAAAAAACAACGCAAATGGAAGCCATTTTAATGTTAGTTCTGGTCGGAAAGAGAAATGCCACTGACAAACATGAAATATAAAAAAATATAAAAAAAAAAACAAGAAAAAATAAACATAATTTATCTATTTACTTTTATTTTAACTGTTTTTCAATCAATCATAAATCATTCTACGCATAATACTCATTTCAACGCTTTGCAACACACACACAAGCATTTCGCAACACTGACAGTGTGTGTGTGTGTGTGTTTGTGGGTGTATAACAACAATAATATAAATCGCACATTTAATTTTTAATGCTTCATTTTTTGCGCACTTCATAAACATTGCATTCACAATGGACACATAATTCACAATTTATATCATATCAAAATACACATATTAATATAAAAAAAAAATGAATTGGACCTTTTAGTGCAAGGTATGTGTACTTTTATTTCAATTTTCGCTTTGTTTATTTTATGTTACATTTCGTTTATTTTTTTATACGCAATGTTTATTATTATGATTGAATTAAACTGGAAAATAAAATCGTCTATAATTTAAATTTAAAGGATAACAATTAAAGATTATCTGGCAACGCTGCAACGATGCAGCAGCACTTTTGCCACCCTTCGTCCGTGTATTCGATTACTCTTTAAGTTATCGCATTCAGTCCTTTGTATTGTGAAAATTTGAAAAGTAATCGATTCGAGATTATGATACAAATTTTATTGGCTTAAATTTATATTTATTGGGACATTTTTTAATTAATTTAAAAATTCGAAATTCAATTTTTGAAATTCTCTTAAGTCTACGCAAAGTTTTTTTTAAAATTTTTTACAATTTAAGACATTTTTTTGCACGTGTTTGTTTTAATTTTGCATATTTTATGTTTAATTGAATTTTATAAATAATTTGCCCTAACAATTGGTAAACTAATGCGAAACCTAAACCACAGTAATATCAAACACATTAAACACAAATTTATGATTTACTAATCCATTAAAAATGAACAAAGGATATGAAAACAGAAACCCAAAAATCAAAAACCCTTTAAATACTTTAAGATCACAAATTAAATTCTAAACAAAATTTCAATATTAAAAAAAAATACATATATATTTTTCTTCTTTTTTTCATAATTTTTTCGTGGCTTTCTGTTATTGCGCCCCGTTGTGTTTCAATGTTTTTTGTGTTGTGTTTTTCGACACTTATGATTTGCACACCAAAATTCATGAACATGCTGCGACACAACAACAACAACAAACACAACAAACAACATGAATCATAACAACAACAACAACAACAGGTTCTTCTAAACAACATCAAAACTACAACAACAACAGCCAGTTTAGGCGGCCCTACACACCACGCCACAACAACAACAACACCCAGAACAACATGCACTACAACAACCAGAACAACAGCAACAAATACAACCACAACAACAACAACAATGGGCCAAAGCTAACGCAGGCACAAAAAGCGGAGCGCATTTACTACGAGGAGATTGTCGTTAAGCAGGCAAACTCACGCGCTCTGCTCACAGCTGAAAGTGGCAACAATCGTGGCAACAGCAACAGCAACAGCAACATTAACAGCAACAACATCAACAGCAATCGCAGCGCCGCGGTCAGTTTCGTCGACAAATTCGCTGACTTTTTAACACATAAACGTAGCACTTTTCAATGCAATACCGTACCGCAAAAGCAAACGCAAATGCTTAGCAAACACACTAATAATAACAATGCTGTTTCATCTCTCATTCCCCATTCCAACAACAACAGCAATGGCAATGCCAGCAGCACCAACAGCAACACAGCCGGCGCCAACAGCAGCAACAACGGCACAGGCACAGGCACAGGCGGTGGCAGCAGCAGCATCATCGGCAACAGCAATCTGAACAGCAGCAGCAGCAATGGCCTCAAAGCAGCTACCATCGCCAAGAAGACTCCCGTCATATTGCTGGCAGCACGGGGTCAAAAGGCAACGCAGCTGCAGCAGCAACATCCGCCGCTCAGCCTCATCAACGGCAGCACTGCGACAGCAGCAGCAGGCAAGGCAGCAGCAATCACCTTGGTGCGTCTCAATGCCAACGCGCAGCGCAGTCGTCAGGTTATTATCACGCCAGAGGCAGCTAGCCTACAGCAGCAGCAGCAGCAGCAACAGCAACAACTGCAGCAGCAACAACAACAACAGCAGCAGCAGCAGCAACAACAACAACAGCAACAGTTGCTGGAGGCAGAGGAGGAGGAGCTCATCGAGGAGGATGTCTATGATGAGGATGGCACTGCACTTATGTCTTCATCTACAGCTCAAATTTTGCGCAAATTTCGCATACCCAAGGGCACAGCACTGACAGCCAAAGCCAGCGACACCTATCTGGCCATGCCCACGCCTACGCCTTCACCGCCCATGAATGTTGCTGCTGCCAACTATGTGGACAACACGGACGACATCATCGAAGAGCTTAACGAGGATGATCTGGTCGAAGAGGTCATCGATGAGGAGTCTGCCGTCTGCGAAGAGCAACAACTGTTGCAGTCAGATGTGGCTGACGCCGATGAGAGCAATCATAATATAGCAGCAGCAGCGACAACAGCACCAACTACAGCCATGCTGCTCCCGCAGCAACAACAACCCACAGCGGCGCTGCAGCTACAAACTGTGGGCCCGAATGGCACCGTAACCTGTTTCAATTTGCCGCCAAATACGATACTGGTGCAGTCATCCGATGGCAGCATCATAGCGCATCCCAATAAGGCCGGACAACAACAGCTGATAGTGTTGCCAGCCGATTGGCCACTGGGCGATGCAACGGCAGCAGCCACAACAGCGGCAGCAACAGCTGCACCAGCAACACAAACCCAAACCCTGCTGCTGACTGCCGATGGTACAGCCATACCCATAATGGCACCGCTGCAACAGCAACACCAACACCAACAGCAGCAGCAACAGCACCAACAACAACAACAGGCTGCAGCTGTTGCCGCCGCCGCACAATTGTTCGCCGCGTAGGGTCTAATGGGTGGCCAAATGGGTCGATTTTTGAATAATGCCACCATCATGCCAACAACATACTTCTTCTAAGTTCACACTCACACAAAACGTTGCCCCTGCCGCAGGCCAACAAACACCTTGTGGCACAGCCCAAACATTGTTGATCTGCGGCAAGTGCAACGCATACACTTCACAAATCAATTGTCAAACAAATCCCTCATTTTCAAACCACTTTCAAGGCAACGAACAAAAATCGACACATTTGGCCACCAAAAGCAACAACGTAAAATATAAACAAAAAAAACGAACCAAACAATATTAAAATAAAAAAAAGAAGAAATCAAAACTGCAGCAAATGAAACTTGAAGTAAAACTCAATATAAGAAAAAGAAACAGAAAAATTCAAAAACAGCCAAGTTAAACTTAATGAATGAAAAATGAACTCAATTGTAAAGCTATGCGAGAAACTGATATTAAATACCAAAATTTATTTTTCTATATGCTATATTAACATAAAATATATATAGATATATATATATATAACATATGTATATATACCACATATATATTTGTCAGAAAGAATCCTACAACAAATGCCTATATATAGTTATATTAATTTCCATGTTTATGTTCATGTTGTGCGCAAAATCGTATGAAACATAAAATGACAGAAATGAATTGTCGAAATTTTGTCAAAATGTTGTGCCCCACACACACACACTCACACACACACACGTACATGTTGGTATATGCGTGTGTGTGTGTGTGTGTTTAAGTAACATGTAAATTGCAACATTTAAATTATTATTATGATTATTATTATTTTTTTTTTGGTAACTTAAGCAAACTATGAATGCGACACCCGAGCCCAGTTTATTTATAATTTAAGCATTGCGCCTCAAATGGCAATAAGTTAATATACCTAACTTAATTTAATATTTAACTCGACTACATGAAGATCTATGTTGTATTATTTGAGAAGAAAAAACGAGAAATGGAAAAACAAACACTAACTCATTATTTAAGTATACTAATTTTAAATATTTAAGCATACCTACTCAGCTATGTTTATAATTCATATAAACGGTTCCTTTTGCAGCTATGTATTTCATTTTCTTATCCTTATCCCTTATCGAAGCAACCCCAACTAATTTATTGCCCTTTAGTTTTTATTGTTGTTCATTTAGTTTTGCTACATTTTCACCTTCTAATACATGTGTATGTTGTATATTATTATTATTATTATTTAAACATAAGCATTAGCATTATATATACACCTATATATATATTTTATTTTGCAATTTTGTTGTGAAATCGAAGCATAGCACTGATCCGAAGTTTTGTTATTACTAAGCAAGCGCTAACATAGTTAAGATCAAAGTATTTTTTCATGCGAAAACACACAAAAGAAATATAACAAAAAAAAAAGAAAAAAAAAAAAGAAAATAAGCTAGTTTAAGAGCAAAATAAACTATAACTAATGGAAGACAATGATTCAAAAACATATTTTGTAAGATCAAAAACCAACAAAATGAAAAAATTAAGTCGTTTTTTTAAGTTAAATAATTAGCTCGTAAGATCGTAACGAATTAACGAAACTGCAAGCAAATAATTAAGCAACATACATAGAATACAATATGTATAAAAAAAAGAAGTCTATAAATATAACTATAACTATATACATATTATATATACAAATTTAAATATATATATACATATGTATATATATATTTATTATAAACAAGACGAAAAATACAATTTTAAAAATTCAAAAGCAAATAAAGAATTCAAATATTAATTATATAAAAACCATACAAATGGAAGAGCATTTTTAGATCCTGTGTTTAAAGAGCACAAAATGTGAATTATATCTCGCATGCGAGAATGGTTTCTTATTTTATGCAGAATTATAAATTATAGTATATCCCGCATGCGAGAATAGATTATTGTCTCATGCAGAATTTTGAATTATATCTCGCATGCTATATTATTGCTCGACTGTCGACTTCTTGCTGTGTTTCAAGTGTGGACGAGTGAATAAAAAATGTGCCGAAGCACAAATTGTCGCTGTATCCTCTGTGTATGTCAGCAAGATCCCGCTCCCGGATCCTACAATATGATCAAAGTTATTCTTCTTCTTCTCAGTGCAATTTGAACTAAAGAAAAAATAATTCTTGTCCGATAAATAAATAAACACGGTTGCTGTAAACACAATTCTGGTTGTTCTGGTCAAACCCAGTTGAAATTACAACTGATGAATGCACGAATAATTAAAACAATTATGTATTTATTAAATTTTGGACCGCCATTAGGGAGCCCAAAGTTTGACATAAAATGCTCATTTTCAAATCTAGAACGTTCCGCTTTAGAACATATATGCATAATTACAATTTTTGATAGCTGCCTAGGTGTTTAGAGAGATAGACAGACAGGTAGTTAAGCATGAACGATAGTCGATGTATTTTATACTCAGGGTCCCTACTGTCGGGCCAGTCCCTACTGTTGAATATTTTCAATATTGGTTTTCGTAACATTAACAAATCTATAGCTAATCTTGAAATTCACATGGGCGTTATATATATATATTTATACATATATCAATATCAACAATATTATGAGAAGCGAACTTAATCGCTGACCCTTGCATATACGACAGCAGTGCGTGATGGCGCATAGACTTGAATGAAATTCTTGCGACCGGCATAGCCCAGCGGATCCGAATGATGCTTGCAGTTGAGGTCGACGCGATTGTGGCCGCCAAAGAGGGGATCGTCTGAGGAGAGCACTGCCTGGTAGGTGCCCTCCCAGTTGGTGCCTACGCGATAATCACTGAAGCTTTGCGTGGGATGAAAATTGAAGACGAACACAAGGCCAGCACGCTCAAAAGCTATGACCTTGTCGGACTCGTGCTTCCAGCTGACATAGGCCGGTCCTGAATGCAGCCAGCCATAGCGTTCCTCTGTTTCATTCATGGCCCGATCGAATTCATTGAGATATTTATATTTTAACAAATGATCGTCGACCAGATTCCACTGACGACGCGCATAGTGATACGAATCATTGTTGCCCACACGTGGAAAGTCCAACCATTCGGGATGTCCAAACTCATTGCCCATGAAATTGAGGTAGGCCTCACCGCCCAGCGCGTGCGTTATCAGCCTTATCATCTTGTGCAGCGCTATGCCACGATCAATGGTCAGCGTTGGTTCGGACAGCGTGGACATGTGCGTGTACATCTCCTTGTCCATAAGCCAGAAGGCAATGGTCTTGTCGCCGACCAGGGCCTGATCATGAGATTCCGCGTAGGCGACAGTATTCTCCATCCAACGTCGATTGGTCAGCGTGTGCACAATATTTCCAATGTTCCACTGGTCATCGGTTTGTTCCTTGAGCAGTTCAATCCATTTGTCTGGTATGGCCATGCCCAAGCGGTAATCGAAACCAATGCCACCTTCAGGTACAGGACGACACAAGGTCGGCATGCCAGAGACATCCTAAAGCAACCGTATTTTAGTACACACATAAATGAAATCTATTGTAATTATTTACCTCGGCTATGGTTATGATCTCGGGATCCAAATTGTGCAGCATGTAGTTGGCCAAGCCTAAATAGTTGAGTGCATCCGTGTCGACATTGAGACCAAAGTATTCATTGTAGTCACCACTGAAACCCTCGCCAATGCCACGCGAATGATACAGCATGGAGGTGACGCCATCAAAGCGATAGCCATCAAAGTTGTATTCATCGTGCCACCAGCGTAGATTGGACAACAGGAAGCGCAGCACTTTATGTTCCATGTAATTGAACAGACGACTATCCCACAATGAATGTTCTCCACGTGCGCCATCGTGGAAGAAGCAGCTATTGGTACCATCATATTGATTCAGGCCATCCTGTACATTCTTCGAAGCATGCGAATGCACCACATCCAGCAGCACGTACAATCCCTGGGCATGAGCTACATCAATCATGCGTTTCAGCTGCTCTGGATTGCCGTAGCGACTGGAGGCAGCAAAGAAACTGGTCACCTGATAGCCAAAGCTAGCATAATAGGCGTGCTCCATAATGGCCATTACCTGGATGCAATTGTAGCCCTGACGTTTGATGCGCGGCACAATGCGATCAGCGAACTCATCATAACTGCCTACACGCGGCTCCTGCGATGCGATGCCCACATGGCACTCGTATATTCTCAGCGACTTGGGCTTGGGCGGACGCTTATGCTGGCGTTGATAGCGTTCCTCATTCGGTGGCTGCCAGACATACTGCTTGTAGTTGACGCCCTGATTGGCCTCCTTCGGTGGCTGGCGCACGTATTTGGCCCAGGGCGATAGGCGATCGAGCAGCTGACCCGCTTGGTTCCGTATGATAACCTTAATCTCGCTAAGATGCTTGATCTGTGGCGAACCATCGGCATTAGGTGGCAGCTGCAGCTCCCATTTGCCAAACGGCAGTTTCTTAAATGGATGCGATTCCCAGTGCCAATTGTCTGCATAAATTACGCATAATATTAATAATAATTTGAAAAACTTTGGTCACCCTGAATCTCGAAAAGTACTTACTGAAATCTCCTGTTAGATAAACATCCTTGGCACCCGGCGCCCATTCACGCGCAATCACTGTATTGTCCGGTTGAAAATGAAGGCCATAATAGTTGTAGCCCTGGGTGAACTCATTCATGCCGCCCTCGCATTGATCGATCTTGCCAATCCATTCCTGTAGGACGCCATGTCTAACGCATGAGAAACAAAAGCAAAACACCGATAATCAAAATGAAAGCTCATTGTCAAGGCCAATAGATGGCGCGACGGCTGTTCCAAATGTTTGCCACACGCACGCCGCAAACAAGAAACGAAAACGAAGTAAATTCGATAATTACGACCTTCACATGACATTGGTCGACGCTGTTTTTCCAACTGCAGCAGACGTTGCTGCAAAAACTGTTGATACCAATATATATGATAATGAATCCTCTACAATAAAACAACAAACAGACAACAACAGTTGTTCGTCTCTTGCTCTATTCCAATCCCCCAGCTGCTTATCAGCTGCCGGCAACTTGGGCTTACATGACACACCATTGAGTTACATTTCGTTGTTGTTGCTATTGCTATGGCTTACCTGCGACGTATCTCACGTTCGAATGGTTTCAGATAGCCATCCTGCTCGAACAGCTTATCAATGTCCTTCACCTCCACTTTCATTGCATCCGCCATGTCGGAAACGCAGCCAGAATCAATTCAACAGCAAATGGAATTCACAAATCGCGCACCCACCGGTGCCGCCTGCTAATTAACAACTGTCTGTATACGTGAGTTGAGTGCAAGTCCACATCGAAAAGCTTTCGCTCAGAGCTTTTTTGCAGGCGTCGTCGGCATGTTGGGCAACAGCTGTTCCTGCTGCTTCTTCATTATTGCGTTTTGTTGTGCTTGTTCGCGCATATAAACAACATACATATGTCAAATTAAATGGTATAGTGGTTCTGATAAGAGTACATCGTATGTATTGCATATGTAATTGTCTGAGCATTTGTTAATTGGCGTCGCATTCTATAAATATTACATTGACAATCAATGAGATCTTTGAACCGCTATTAGATCGATTGAAGACAAATACATGTTTTTATTATGTAAAGGTTGAACAGAATATTTGTAACACTCCGATTAAAGATTCGTATAAATAAATAAATAAAATTAAATTATTACTAATATTAGAATTTTTTAGTTTGTTTAAAATATTTATAAATTTTTAATAATTTAATCTGTTTCTATTTAAATACATTGAATCTTTTTATAGTGTGACCAGTTTCGATAATTTGGCTGTTATTACAAACATTTATTATAAGTGTTGCAATAAATATAAATGCAATATTGCCTCATCCTGTATTC
>JBANCZ010002724.1:0-14780 GCA_037040025.1 Sphaerogastrella javana
CACACATGCATACCCATTCACACACACACACACACATGAGAGTGACATAAATTGTATGCAAAGAGCAACTGAGCAGCGTGCCAAGGAGTAAGTCGCCTCTGCCTTAAAGCAGGAGAAGCAGCAGCAGCTTGCCTCAAGGCGTTTATCGTTTGTAAAATTCGAGATTTGCATGCATTTGCTTGTCATAAAAAAAGCAGCAGTAGCAGTAGCAGAAGGGAGTAGGAAGTAGATAGTAGGTAGTAGAAGCACTGAATGTGTTTACATGTTTATGTGCGAAACGAAACGAGTGTAAGATTACGCATACGCACTGTTGCCAGACCACTTTGTTATACAATTTGCCCCCTCAAACAACTCAATGTGTGCTACTATTATATATGTATGTCTACATGTATAAGTAGAAGTATAAGTGTGTCTGTATGTCTGTATAAAAGTGGCATAAATAAAACTTTAAGATGTGGCATTTTGCGGTTAGAGATGCCTCACACACTCATCACCCTCATACACACATTAAGTTTAGGGTGGTTCGCATGTCGTTTACAATTAAAGGCAGCACGTCATAAAATTTAGTTGACATTTTGTTTGTTGGCTTCTTTTTGGCTTCTTTTTTTTTTTGTTTGGTTTATCATTTAATCTGTTGGCTGTCAGCGGGCAAAATGTGCGTAATTACAGCAGTTTCAGTTAACAGTATTAATGGGCCAAGAGCTCAACACACAGCTGATGTGTGGCCAACATGCGATGCGATTGAGTGTGAGTGTGAGAGAGTGAGTGTAAGTGTATGTGTGAGTGTGATTGTGAGTATGATTGTGAGTGTGAGGGTGTGTGTTTGTTGCCTTATTTTTAGATGCGTGTTAAATGTGCTTGAACGCTTCAGGGGCTCGTGTCAACTGATTTTATGGCTGCGTGTTAATTAAATTTCGCAATGAATACAATATGCGCATGAAAATTATTGCAGTGTATGCAAAACGACAACATTTATCACAGCACGCTGTGCATTTATTTACACTGTTCAACAGTTGTAGATGTAATAGTAGTAGCAGAAGTAGTCAAAGTAGTTGTTGCAGTAGTATTGGTAGTAGTAGAAGTAGTAGTAGAATTTGTTGCTATAGTTTTATTAGTAGTTGCTGTTGTTGCTGTTGTAGCAGTGGCAGTGCTGGCAAAAACTTTTGCAGTCAAAACTATGGCAGATAAAACAAATATATTAAAAAGTTTTTGCCTACTACAACGAGTACGGCAAAACTATGCGGAAAATTGAGTCAAAAGTCAGGCAAAAGTTGTTCATGTGTATTGTTGTTTAGTTAAGCATCGCCGCTGCCTCTGGCCCAATTTTTTTTTCCTTAGTTTTCAAGTGAACTGTAAATACCGGCCATAGAAGTAAATAAAACGATTAAGAGCTTTAAAAAGTCAACAACAAATTAAAGAGCAGTCTGTAGAGCAGGTTTAAATTGAGCTATGTTTATTAATGATTGCATTTAGGGTTTATTAAGAAGTATAATATTTAGTTATACCACAAAATTATTGCATTTTTAATGGAACAATAGCAATAAATAGAAAAACATAAGGAGAGGTAGGCGCAAAATTTTAATGATAAAAAAGAAATGAAATCAGAGTTGGAAAATGTAAGCCACATGAGACTGTAAGATGAACTCATGGTCAGAATAATAGTAAGAATGACTGTTGTTCATGCAGGATTCAGTCTTATTTATGATATTCATTATATTTTTGATATACTAAATTTACTATATATTATGTATATTAATAATATATAATATTATATATTTTTATGATGAATATAATAAATCAAAATATATGCACACAAAGTAACAATTGATGATATATCAAAATATATACATTTTCCTAAAAGTAATCTATCTATTTCCAATAAATTGAGTTAGTGCTTTAATGACGTGTCATACACACTCACCCTCTTAGAAATTAACCGCAGTTGTCTTTACCCTTTTCAATTGCACAAAGCGCAAACAGACTTTGTTCAGCGCGGAAAGACGAGTTAATTGACTCGTTGCTGCAACTGTCGTTGAGCATACTGCCGTCTTTTGCAGCTGCTATTTGCATGCTTATCTCATTAGCTACCAAACAAGTTCATTTGCCAGCCACGTCTTGCTGCCATTGCCATGCCAACACGAGCTGCAAATGCAACAACAGCAACAGCAGCAACATCATTTGCATGCGAATGTTGCCTTTTGAGATGTCCTGTCGCGTCTTCTCTTTTGAACTCAAGAGTTGCCACTAGAAGTTGCAACACTGCACTTGACACATTTCGTAAATATTTGCTACAAAAAGGCGCAAGAGTTGGCCAGTTGTTTGGATGGCAAAGCCTCTCTCTTCACCTCTAGGCATTCTACATATAATGTGTGTATGCAACGTTGCATTCAGCTGCATGTTGCATGCAATGCAGTTGAGCGCATTTGTATCTATATGGCATATAGAAAAACTAAGCAAATAGCAAATATTATGCCATCACACACAACAGCTGGCATTCATAATGGCCGCTGGTCTTTAGTCACCTGTTAATATGCATGCCAAAGGGCTGGCAATTGGTTATATATGCCCACGCTTCACCGCTGCTGCTCAGCTGCTTTTTAATGCTCAAACTGGTACCTGCCGCATGCAGCAGCAACAGCAGTACCAGCAGCAGCAGCAACACTTTAAAAGCTAAAAGCAATGAAAAGCTAGGTAACCAACCAAACCCAAACCCAAACCCATCTGGCTGCATGCAACCAGAACCCATTTTGTCAGCGGCCTTTTGCTACAGTTGAGCATTGGGAAATGGGAAATGGGGCTGTGTAGTGGAAAGTGAGTGGGTTTGGGTGGCTATGTTGTAGTTGTGTGGCTTGGCGTGGCGCTTCAGTGATGTGGACCGGAAATTATGTAAATTTAAGTGTTTTTTCCGCTGCATATTTTTACGTTTTGTTTTTAGTGCCGAGCCGTTAGCTCATGGCACTGGAAAACATGATGAGCAAGCGGCCAAAGGATAACACTGACAGCAGCAGCAGTAGCAGCATTCAGTAGCAGCATTCAGCAGCAATAGGAGCTTCAGCACCAGCAGCATTTTTCGACCTGAACAAATAAGCTATAAAACTTGGCTTTTGCTTTTCCTTTTGCTGCTATTCGCTTGCTCACTGAGCGTGAGACAGACTAGCAATAATTGTTTAACAAGTTTGTTTGAGCCAAACGTTGGTTTTTTTTTTGGAATTTCATTCATAAAATAAAGCAATGCCAGTGCAACAAATTAAAGCATAAATCGTAATATTATTGTAACGCTTTTTTCGCACTCGCATTGCCAGCTAACGGTACGTGACTAAAAGCGCAATCGACAATATGCCATAACTCGTACGTAGTTGAGCACACACAATCCCAGAGAACCGCTGCAACTATACCAAACATATAGATATATACATATATGTTAGATATATATGTATTTACTTCAATTTATAATTCATGCAGTGGCATGCTAGATATTCGAGTGCTGCCGCCACACACGGCGTATGCGCAATCCGCAAAAGATGCTGCAGCTGCTTTTATTGTTTTCCTTGGCCAATGCTGCTCGATTTTTAATGGTCTTACACGATGCTCAAGTGTAGCATACAAATGCTAGAATATTTTTCACCCAAAAACCGGACAGCAAATGGACTGCAAGTTAGCTAAAGCATCTTTTTTTTACATATTTTTTTTAGTTTTAGTAATGTAAAGACAATCCGAATGGCTCAGGTGCTCAGGTGACTGTAAATCGTTTATCCTGTGTGCTATGTTTTGGGTGAGATTGCTTTTCCTTTTGTGCCAAAATTGTAACTGTGAAATGAAGAATTGGAATGAAATTATCATTCTCATTCTCATTTCTACCGACCGCTACTGCTGCTCATTCTCATTATTCATTCTCATTTTCATTCCACTTGTCAGTTGTCGGTGCAGTTTTTCTGCTTTCTCTGTTTTTCTCTTGGCTTTGTCTGCAGCTTGAGGAAGTAATTTTACCTTTGATGTTGTCCAATTTTTTTGTTTTTTTTTTTTTGTTTTGTCTTAGCCCTTGGCTAAAACTGAAAATAATCTTTTGCTGCTTGTTCTCACACAGATATTGTTACCGCAAAGAAAATTAATTTTTTGCTCTACATCCTGACATTAAAAAAAAATTATGTTTCTTTCGTTCGTTCTAAATGTTGTTGCATTTTAAAGTGCATATTAGAGCAAAGGAGAGACTGCTGCATCATTTTGTCAGCTGTCACATAAATGCCACGTAATTTCTTTTATAAACTAATTGCAATGGTTTGAGGTCGTACGAGTGGGTTCGGTTTAAAGTAGCAAAATGCTCGTCATGTTCGGCCAGCCTGAAGTTATGTTATAAGGACTTAAAGTCGAATGAACAGACTCAAAAAATTTTAAAAAAAATTGCAAACTGAAAATTGTTTTGGCATTTGAATATTTCATGACATGTGTCAGTTTACGTGCCACAGACACGTCAACTATCACTCTCTCACACACTCTCTCTCAGTCCATCATTCTGTCTCTTTCAATGACTCATTTTTGTTTTTTTTTTGCGGCATCGTCAGAGCATTTCAAACGTTTTTAAAATTCAGCAAACATGTCAACTGTGAGAACTCAATTTGCCTAAGCAAATAAGCGGCAAAGCGACTGACAGTACATATGTTTAATTTGTTTCCAAATTTATTTAATAAACAAGCCAATGGGGAATCAAATTAGCAGTTAAAAATTCAAAAAAAAAAAAATTCTTCAAAAATTCCAACAACAAATTAAAGAGTTTAAATCGCAAGCATTTTGTAATTATTTTAGGTGACATTTAAAAAATTCTATGTTCAAAAACATGAAATTATTTTAATTACAATCACTACCCAAGTTTTGCCATATTAAAATATTTAATTTTAATTGTAATTTGATTGCTTAAACCTCATTAGGAGCATCATTAGAATATAATTTTAATTACTTATGAATTAGCATTTAAAAATTTAATTATAGAAATTAGTTTAAAGCATTAAATTATCTATACATAAAATGCAATAAAATTTTCCAAAAGTTATTCTCATAAATATATCATAAAATGCAATTTTTTATTATTATTTGATTGCATAATGCGCATTAAATGCAATGTTATAATATAATTAGTTATTAGTTAGCACAAAAATGCTTTCGAAATTATTAGAAAATTCCTTCAGAGCACATTAAAACTTAATAGTTAATAACATTTTGCCAATTATAGTTCAACTATTGTCATTTCAATGTAATTTTGCTGTGACGCCCACTACGTTTATTTATTCGCATTGCTGCACTTCAACCACACTCAAATGCACACAGAGTGATAGAGAGAGAAAGAGGAAGAAGGAGAATATAGGAGAGAGAGAGACAATCGCACACATACATGTGGCAAATGTTAGCCAATGTTGGCAAATGTCAATCAACACACAAATTGCACAAAAACTGTTCAAATTGTCACTCATAAAAGTTGCACACGGCACAAATTACGTATACGCAGCGTGACACATTTATTGTCCATTCTCATATATTTTAGCATTGTACGCTTGTCCATTTTGGAGTACGCTGTCGAAACTTGTTGTTCCTTCTACACAATGCTGACAGAACTGACAAAATTAATTTGGCCACAGACTCCCCCCGAAACCAATGACTTCCACCCATCCATAACCAAGAGGCCCCCACGCACGCCGCTTGGACAAGCATTCGGTACACTCGAACGCGACAGAATTCTGTGAACTTTTGTGTTATAACTTATTTGCTGGCTTTTACCTGCAATTAGACGCAATTAAAATCGCAAAATGTAATTTATTTTAATTGCTGTTTTCCAAACAAGTTTGCCGTACTGCCAAAAGCCTCAAAATTTTCTAGTTTTTGCAAGCAGACGAAGCAACAGGAAGTGAAGTAAGAAGAAGAGCAGGAATGGAAGCAGAACCTGTTTGTTGTACAGATCAGAAATACTTGAGTGTTTGAGTGTCTGCTGTGTGTATGTGTTTAAATAAAGTTTCGTTGAAGTGCTTTCGAAAATAATAAAATTATGCACGCAATTTTGGCTCAGAATTTGATGAAATTATAAAGTTCTGCTTGGCCAAGAGCCGAAACAAAACAGCTTCAAAAATATGCCAAAAGCACTTAAGTGTTGCGACAAACGTCGCTTATACGCAACAATTGTGCTTAGAAGGAAATGAAGTCACAAAAATCAACACCTTAAAATGAACTCGCCAAAAATCTCGTAACAGATTTTGTTGGCTTCAACTTTTTGTGGGGCCTATAAAAACAAGTAAACCAATTAATGCGGTTACACCAAGTTTTGCTATTTAAACCCCTTTAACACAAGTGAAATGCCTTTAGGCCAAGTTCATTACGCGGTTTTATAGATAAACACTTGTTGCACAGGAATCTATATTGTATGAAAAAACACTGCCTAAACCCGTATAAACGATAAGCGAGTACTATGTTCGCACTTGTCTAGGCCATAAGCATTACAAATCACTTTGGCTGCTTGGGGCTATATAATGGTGGGAGTGGTGTGTGTGGGTAGTGCGTGGGTGCAATTGAGTGCGTGTTTATCGGTTGCTGAAGTGCGACAAATATAACGCATTAAGTTAACATTATTGCCAAACAATTTCACTCTAATCGTGTTTATTTGTGTTCATTTGTTGTTGTCATTGTAACCAGCCCCCAACTCAAATACTCCAACATATAAACACACTCACAATATACCCACACTCACACACACACATACAAAATACTCAACTGTGTGTATGTGTAAAACGATTCGTTTTGGCTGCTTCCTACACATAACTCACATCCGTTTCGCATTTTTGTGGCATGTTTTGCTGCTGCTTCTCTGTTTTTTTTCTTCTTCTTTTTTGTTGTGCCTTCAATTGACGCTTAGGAAACAACGAGAGGAAATTTATGTGTAATATGATGCCTTCCTTTCAATATACACGCTCACACACTCATACACTCACAAACACTCATACTATATATCGTGCGTGTGTGTTGATGTCCTACAAAATTCAGTTTAGCTATGAAAATATTTGCACGTCGTCTTCATATCGTCATCTCATTGAGTTAAGCAAACAAATTCAAATTCGCGTTGTCGAGATTTTGCTCTGGCATTTATCAACACTGGTAATTTGTGCTTAACATTATCTGCTCTAAGCGGAAGCGTGAGTCTAATTTGCGTTTTACTTAATACTTAATATATACATATATATTAATATTTACATATATAGAGCTATAATTCTATGTTCTATTTGTCGTCAAGAGACAAAATTTAACACCTTATAAGTAGTGCTATAGACTATATAGTAAGGGCTTATAGTGAGCATTTTAGTTTTGTAATATTTACAAATTAATTGAAATTTCTTCTTCTTTCTGAATGTACTTTCTATTCTCACTACTTTTTTAGTTTCACCGCTTGGCAGAGATACAACTCTAGATACTTTTAACCAGCTAATTTTTGCCATATTATTACAGGGTATTTGTGACAGGTAATTGGTCAACAAATTTTAAGCGGCTTTTACCGAAATTTCAATTATAATGTATGGG
Organism: Sphaerogastrella javana; assembly: GCA_037040025.1. Taxonomy (NCBI): domain Eukaryota; kingdom Metazoa; phylum Arthropoda; class Insecta; order Diptera; family Drosophilidae; genus Sphaerogastrella; species Sphaerogastrella javana. The sequence goes on from JBANCZ010002724.1 coordinate 7,552, forward strand.
CTTATAAATAAATATAATATTGTTTTTGGCATTGGCGTTGGCATTCGTTTTTGTGGGTTTTCAACAGAAACAATTGATGTATGTTCCATAATTAATCAACTTCAGCAAACGATATATATGGTATATGATATATACGTATGGGTATTAATGCAATTTCAATGATATGATAAGCACATCAATTACACAAATGTGAAATTGGCAAAATTTAATAACCGAAAGCAGACTAAAAGAGACAGACTCATGAATAAAGAGAAAGAGAGAGGAACATCACAAAATCCACTTGAGCTCATGTATTTAACATGATTTAAGCTGATGATATAAAATGAACTGAACTTCCCTGGGGCAAACTATACAAATACTAAGACACACACACACTGCTGTTACTCATTTTATGTATTTGTGTGTATGTGTAAGTATGTAAATGCGGGCAAGTGTGGTAAATATTTGATATTTGCTTTTGGGGCCAAAAACTTCAACTGATATCATATTAAATATGCTCAAGTTTTGTTTTATTTGCCAAACGGACCACAAAACATTGCACAATTTTATAGCAAAATTTATAAAATTTTTTTCCAAGTATGTCACAAAATACACACACACACACACACACACACACACACGAACACACACACATTTAATATACTTTAATACAAATGCATTTCACATTGCAACCAAAGCTGAAATCTTTTTAAAGCTCTTCTGCATTTTCCGAAGCTTTACATCTCTTGTGGCTATTGTTTTGTAAATTTATGAGTTTTGTGTCAGTTAAACAAAGATAAACACTGTAAGTTAAGCTCAAGACACACACACACATACACACACACATTTAAACAAATCCCCATATCCCTTGGTAAACAAACAAAAAATATATAAACGCATTCCATTCAATTTTTGGCAAAGTTTTTGTCAAAACAGGCAAATGAGAAGCAAACACCTTGGGGCCATAGAACTTTTTACTTGCTTTAACAGTTAGCCAACCAAACATAACAATATCGAGTGGGGAAAACAACAATCTAATACCCTTGCAGACAACTTACTAGCCGGCAAACAGGAAAATGCAGCAGGAAGTTTGATTGCAAAGCCAAAACTAAAAAAAAATGACAAAAATTCAGTATATTCTAAAATAAACAATTGCAGGCAGAGAAATAAAGATAGAAAATTTTATGACTAGCCATTTTGTTGATTTACAAATAATTTTATTAAATTTTATTTTGAAGCATGTAAAAAATGCATTTAAATAATAGGACTTTAAATAAATTTTACCAAATTTCTGAATCAATTGTCCAACCAAATTTAAAAGCTTTAAAACAGCTACAGTCAATCCTAGCTTTAACAACTCTAATTAAAAAATAAATTCAACATATAATTATGTATGCGATTCAGGCTTGTTAAGGTATACGAATTTCCTGCAACGAGCCATATTCAATTATGCTAATCTTTAGCGCCTGACGCCTGCTTGTGTTTTGTTTTTGTCCGATGGGCGTGTCGAATTCAACACTTTTGCTGCTCAGCTGTCTAACAGAGAGAAATTCTCGCTCACTCTCACTGTCTTCATCTTTCTGTCTCTCTCTCTCTCTCTCTCTCTCTCTCTCTCTCTCTCTCACTCACTATCTATTCCTATGTGATTTACTAGCTCTAGCTTTTACTCTAACTCTACAGCTTTTGCCCTCTTGAACTCTTCACTCTCTACTCTTCCTTTTTGCACTCTTATCGCACTCATTCATGTTGTTTTCCAGTCTGCCACGGCACATTTTGTAGCATAATTTTCAGGCGGCAACCGGAAATTCAACACAAAGCGCTGCAACTAGCGTCCCTTTGCTGCTGCTGCTGCTGCTGCTGCTACTAACGATTTTCATTTTTTGTGCCCTGGGTCAGTGTTGTGTGTGTTTGCCACGCCTATTTATGTGCTTTTAACGTGGGCGTGAATATTAATGAGTCATATTTTTGGGCAATGTTTCTGAGGAGGGGCGTGCCATGTTGATTTTATTTGTGTGGTCGCGGTTTGGCCCCAGTTTTTAGCCATATAATTATTTTGTTCAGGTATGCCGCCGTATGTCTGTATGCGTTTGTGTGTCCTATGTGTGTTTGTGTGTGTTGTATGGCAATTTATGGTCTATGGCTTTGCGTGCTGTGCAGGCATAGCTCTCACACGCTCTCACGCTGGCAAGTTTTATGTCTTGGCTTGTTTTACTTTTCAATTGGCAAGTTTTTGTGCGCACTGAAAAACTGTTTAACATGCACTGCACGAGAAAATGTTGCTAGCACAAAAGTCTGCCAGAATATATATATATATATATATACAGTTTTTACATTACACATATACACACAACCATTGACTAGATTAAAGTGTTAATATTTAATGCAGCGCATCGTTTTGAATTATTTTACAAACTTTATGTCTTGCTTCCGCTTTCTCGCTTGCTGTCTCGCTCTCTCGCTGTCTGCACGCCAATTTCTCTATGGTTTTCCAATATTCGTTGTTGGCTTTAAGGCCTTAAACGCTTGTCAAATATTGACTTAAATGCTATACTATATTGCATGCCCTCACACTGACTGTCTGTCCGTTTCGTTCTTTTTGCCATGCCATCAGCGCCTGCATTAGGCTTACAAGTTTTTACAGTTAGTTGCATGTGGCACTGGCATTATGCCAGTCGCAATTTTTTTTGCGGCCTGTTGCAGCTAACAACTTTTTCCGGTTCCCAAACACCAATACCTCCTCCCCGCCACCCACAGCATATACAAGTGCATCAGTCTCGCCGCAAAAAAATCGCACAACTTTGAGCCACACGAAAAAGTTTCAGTTTTTTTTTTTTTTGGAGCTCGACGCCATTTGGAAAATCAATTACCACACGCGCCAGGCCACGCCTCCTAATGCCGCTAGCAATGTGGCATCTTGTCTGGCGCTGATAAGCCGCAACGACAATTGACCGACATTTTATTTAATGTCGCCGTTCATTAGATCCAGCCACAGCCACAGCAGTACAACACGAACAAAGCATCAAGCGCCAAGCGCCATGCGCCAAGCAGCATGCAACGTCTTGTGGCATGTGGGATGGACGAACGGACGCACATGTTACCGCAGCGGCATTTAGTCTGCGTAAACAACAGTGGCAAATAGCGCAAGTGCCGCCAGCTGCCAGTATCTTCGGTCTCCGGTCTCCAAAACCACCAAATTAGAAGCTGTCCGCCCGTCGGCGGTAAGCTGGTTAGTCTGCGGCATCCCTATGGCATGCCCTCCGACTCGATCATGTATTGCTATCTTAATCAGATAAATGCGGACAAAGCAGCGGCGGTGGCGTGTGGCCCTTGCGCTTGTCGATACCCGGCAGCATATAACAGACAATAGTGGGTTTAATAGCTTGTATTAAAGCTAGTTTAAGGACAGTAAAAGTTATGTAAAACTATGATATAGCTAAATGTTATGTATGTACTAAACATAGCCCTAACAGAAATTCATTATTCTATATTATGTTATGTTAAAAATAACATAGAAATGTTATGTTATTTAAGGTTATGTTATGTTATCTTATGTTATTTTAAAAGGTGATAATCTAGCTGTTGTTATGTTATTTTCTGTTATTTTATGTTATGTCATGTTTCGTTATCTTCTGTTATGTCAAAGCACACGCGACTCTAAATTTTCGCATTTTAGTATGTGTTTTGGTCAGCTGAAAGTTCCTGCTTTGTTATTGATGTCTTGGTCCTTATTCATGTTGCCGTTTGATGTTGCTGTTGCTGTTGCTGCTGTTTCAGGTTTCCGCTGCACGGATTTTCCGCTAGACGATGTTCTATGCTTTCCGTGTGCTTTAAACAACCACTTTTCACTATACGTCTCTCACTCGTACCCTCTATCCATTTTCTCTATCACTCTCTCTCTCTCTCTCTCTCTATCACTCTATTCGACTCTTTACTAACAGCAGCAAATTGCGTTTACTTTTGCCTTTGCTTTGGCAATGATGTTTACACTTGTATTAAGCATAAAAATCGATAAATGCAATCGATTTAAAAGCTCTGCTCAAAACTCATTTCTTGCTGTTGTTGCAGTTATTGTTGTTTTTATTGTTTGTTGTGTTGTCTTTTATTGAAGCGCATTTTGGAGTGCACTTTAAATCATATTTAATGGATGTTGAGAGAAAATAAACAAGCATCATAAATATCGAAATTGATATAAATGCATAAAACACAATGCAATAAATGCACTGAAAGGCAGTTCATTTAATAAATAGCTGCGTTGAGTATGATACTTTAACAGTTGAGTTGACTACCCGATATCCTGGAGATGAAAATGTTATTGATGATATGGATAATCAAAAGATTAGTTCAATAAAATGGGAACCTATTCCTATTACAATTTTTTTAAAACAAGAAAATATGTGTTTCCTTATAGGCTTTAATTTTGAGCTTCAAGTCTAGCATATATATATTAACGTAGCTCTGAAAAATCAGTGCATAAATTACCCGTTTTGCATTTAATTCATTTCATTTTAATGCAAGCCATGTGAAGTATATGCACAATTCATGTAAACAAGTGAAAACACGCGTTTGGTTAAAACACATTAATTGTCTGTTGCAATGCAGGCGGGCTTAAATAGCTGGCTGAGGGATTACTTTAATGTTGTTTATCTGCAGCATTATGGCTGCTTTATTAAAAATAAAAATAACAAAAAAAATCAAGCTGAATGAAAGGAAATAAAACTCATAAGCCATAAGCCATTATATTATGCCATTGAGCTTCATTGAACCGCATGCTTTTATATTACCAATTTGAACATAAATTTACCAAGCTATGCGCAAAGACAAACCAATTAATTTCGATTTTTTTTTTTTGGCTTAAAAATTTTTTCAAAAAGATAAAATTTGTTAGCCCTTTTTGGGTGCTCAGACATACTCGGAAATTGCTTTTAATTAACTTTAACACATGTAAATTTCATGTCCCAAGGCGAGAGTGAGAAAGATTTATGAAAACGAGAACTTAAAATGAAATAAATTCGCATATTTAAGTGTGTGAGACTGTCTCTCCCTCTCTTTCTATCTCTCTCTCTCTGTCTCTCTCCCTCTTTCTCTCTCTGTAAGAGAATTTCAATGTCCTGTGGAGCTGTTCAATGTTTGCTCCTGCACATTTTCCCACAATTTACCGACAGCTGAGAAACTGAGACAACCGAGTGGCATATCCCCTTTACTGCCACACACACACAGTTTTATAACTTGTGACAATTGTTAAAGAAGTTTTACTTTTGAAGCATTATCATACATATATTATGATAAAGTTATTAACTTGACTCTAGCAAGCAAGTTGTTTTACATTTGTTTAAGCCTTTCAACAAATTTGATTTATGAGCTTCACCAGGATCTACGTTTCTACCCAGTTTATTGACCTGCGGCAATTTTCTCACTTATGTGCAAGTTATGTATATATATATCTGTAGTGTATATAGAATGTATATATATATTTGCTGCTGACAGCCATTAGACAAGCTCACCTTGTCAGTTTTAATGGTAAAACTTTTTCACTTAACCTTCAGCTTGAATTGATTTCTTTCGCTTTTAACGACTTTTTGCCTTGAGTAATGACTTTGCATGCGTCTCAGCCATATGATGAGTTATGTTTGTATGCCAGTGTGTATGTGTGTGTGTGTGTGTGCGTATATAATATATGAACTCTGTTGCACATCTGTGGCTGACTTAGTCTCGACTTCCTACTTGCTACTTCGGGGCTAAGCTGACTTCCTGAACTTCTTGCAACTTTTGCCTTGTGTCGTGTTTACAGTTACCAAAAATGTAAAGTTCAAAGTCTTAGTGACAAATTATGTAATGCCTTTTAACATTTATATATATTTTGTAGTAGTTTTAATGCTTCGACTAGTACTTGAAACAAGTTGAAGCGTATAAGCACCAGTTTATTGCCAACATTGCTTGAAAGACTCTTAACTATATCTTGCGGATGGTCTTTAATCGCTTCTTAATGCACTACCTAAGCTACCTATGAGTAGCTTAGCTGTAGTTGTTCAACATATATACAGTACATCTATTATTATCCAATTTATTCTACTTTAGCTACATGCCCTGGCTACTTCTTGTTGATATACAAGCTTCAAGGTAACAAAAGCAGGACAAACAAGTGTGTTAATTAAAATGAAACTGGCCGAAAGAACAAAAGGCATAAAACTACAATATGTATTTACATTTGGGGAGTATGCACATAGCATTTTTGGTACCAGAATCAAAGAGAGATCGAGTCTAAATTTAATGCTCTTAAAATTGCATTTACTGAAAATTTAATTCTAGTAGACTTACAGCTATGTCTATGTTCCAAATTATAGATTAGCTCTTACCCCTGAGCAAATGAAATATCATTTATCGATGTTGCTTTTACTTGAGTTTAATGAAAAGTTAAAAGTACAGCAAGTTCCGACTGTTCTGGGTATGGTGAATGCTAAGGACTTACATACTTCATACTTCATACATCAATAAACAACAAACAGCATCATTTACATTTACATGTCAGAGTGGTAGTTGAAGCCCTCAGCCCTCATCCCTCAGCCCTCAATTCCTCTGCCAGGTGCAGTTTCATTCATTTTGTTAATGAATTGCCAACGTTCTGAACAGAAAAACAAGAGCTGAAACAGAAAGGTATACGAGTGCAAAAGGCAAACAATAATTCATACGAATTGCAAGCCATAAAAAAGAGAAAGAACAACAGCAACAACAACAGCAAGCAGTTCGCATATTAATTAATATTGCTCATACGCAGCGTATGGCCATGCCGAAATATCATGCATTCAAAGAGCTTTTAAATCTTTACGTTTGACTCTATGTAAACACAAACAAGATATATATTCCATTGTACACATACTATAAAAATTCCACAATACAACTGTTCTTTTTTTTGTAAATTTTTTTTTTATATCTTTCGCCTTGGCAGCTGCTCCTATAGACTTACGCAGCGATAAATCTTTCACGCGCTGATTTCACATATGCGTCAAGCCGCCTTTTTTTTTCTTTTGGGCGATTTTAGATTTATTTCATTGCAACTTTTGACAGATTTCAGACATACGCAAGACAAATGTTTCTTTAATGTCAATAAATAATTTAGAAATTAAATTATAATATCGACACAAAAGGGAAACAAATATTAAAGCAAAAAAAAAAAAAAAAACAAAACTAAATAAAACCTAAACTGACACTCAAACTGCATTGAAATGTCAGTTCTGTTGTTGTCTATTGTCTGG
>JBANCZ010002725.1:0-14774 GCA_037040025.1 Sphaerogastrella javana
ACGTAATTAAGTTCATACAAATGAGAATATAAATGCAGAAAAAATAGAAATTAAGGCAGTTATCTTGACGATGCAGCTAAGCATCGAGGCAGCTAAGCAATTTGTATTTGATTATTTTTCTACTCTCTGAAAGTAAGCCCTGGCGAAAAGTCTTGCTTAAATGAATACATACATTAAATTAATACATTACTTTTAAATATATATACAATATATATATAACATATAGTATATATTTTTCATTTTATCCCCTCTTCCTGACTGTAAACCCTGGCGGAAAACCCTAGTCTGGCTCTGCTAAGCTGGTGTCTAAATGTGCGCTCCAAAACAATTAAATGCTTAGCTCGACAAAAGTCTGCGGTTCGCATTAAATCATCAGTCTGCTGTTGACTACAACGACCATTTCCATTTCCATTGCCATTGCCATTGCCACTGCCATGTCCCATGTCCCATGTTCCATGTCCCATGTCCCATGCCAAAATGAGAACTGTAGTGCTCCATCAGCGCCATGCAAAATAATTTACATAAGCAGCGACCGCAAACTGCAGCTCCCAGAGATGAACAAGATAGTGAATGGAACACTAGAGAGAAAAGGATGGAGTAGGAGTGGTGGAGCGAGGGGAGGGGGGGGGTCTGTAGCGAGCAAGAACAGCGCCCAAGGGGATGTCAAATTAAAGCCAAACCCCAAACGCAGAAAACCCATGCAGGCAAATCCCTTGAACAGTCCAACAAAAATGCAACAAATAAAAAAACACTCCAAATAAATACTTTGACATAGTGCAAACTGCATGACTTACACATACCCATTAACATTACAAACATTGAAGATTGTCTTGAATATAAAAAGAAACATTTCATAATATTTAATGATATCAACAAAAATTTCTGCACATTAAGTGCTAATCGATTATGCTGCGATTTATAATAGTTAATGTCTATTTACCTGCAATATTTCAAGTTTATAGCAGGCGGAGGAGCAGAAGGGGGAGGGGCTGCATCCTTTTAATAATTGAACGTAATTATAATACTTCCACATTTTTTATGGTGCAACTTGGGCTATGCTGGGTATTCAAATCCCAAGGGACTGACTTTAAGGTACTCTGTATTTATTTTGATGCTGTGCAACTTTTTGTTTGTCTTCATTCTTGCCATTGTTGTTCTTGTTTCTCTTGTTTCTGTTGTTATTGTTGTGCATTTTGTTAGTATTTTTTTTTATTTGTATTCTATGTGTATTTTCTTTTTTGTAGGTTGTTTTGTTTGGATTTTCGTGCATTCACTTGCGGAATTTTTGTGTTGTTGACTCGGCGACGCATATGAATGTATTCCGAGTGTGTGGCCCACACCACAGCTGCTGCTGCTGCTCATGTGTGAGTGTATGTGAGTGCGCATATGTGTTGGCGCATACATAAACAATGACAACAACAAGAAGTCCATACCAAACTCATACACACACTCACTCTCACACTCATACTCACTATTTCAATCTGTCTGTCTCTCTCACGACCAAATATATGGAACTATAACAAAGAACGCATTTTGTGGAGCCGTAGACATTGCTATGCTCTATTTCGGTAGCTCTCCCACTCCCTCTCCCTCACTCCCTCCCTCTTCCTCTTTCTCTCTCTCTCTCTCTCACTCTCTCCATTTGGTTTATTATGCAAAAGTTATGCAAAGATAAGCAAAACTATGAGCAACGGCAGAGACAGCAGCAGCAACATAAGCAGCAACAGCAGCAGCAGCAGCAGCAGCAGGAGCAGCAGCTACAGCAGCAGCTTCCAAAAATAGTATGTAGTAGTATAGCTATCACCCAGTGGCCACATCCGGGGCTGTGCATAAAGCATCTCGCATCACGGTCAAAAGACAAGCGCTGATGTTGAGGACCTGCCCGGGTTACCATTACCATTTTACCATTTGCCAGTTAGCAGTTGGAACAGTTGGAACAGTTTGGAGCTGTTAAAGCAGTTAGTGGCAAATGTGTTCTTTTTTTTTTTGGATTTTTTTGTGGGGGAAAGTGTACAGCTGTTGCTGGCCATGTTTGAGCTTTTCGGGTTGCTGCTACCGTCGTTCAAGTTAATTGTGCGGCCAAATGCAAAAATCAACTTTTTTACAAGTTCTCGGCCATACGCACACACCCATCTCTCTACTTCGCTTCACCCCCTCTCTTCCTTTCTCCCTCTCTCTTTGTCTGTCTGTCGCAGTTTTAAATGGCAGCAACCCGTCGGCACCTCGTGAACGAAATGGACACTTAAACTCTAATCGAAAAACTTTTGCCCATATACAACTCACTTTAAAATACGCTTAATTTGATCAGCGTGCGGCGATTGTCGAACAGAGAGGGAGAGAGAGAGAGAGTCCCACATTTAGAGACTGAGAGAGAGAGAGAGCTTGAAGTTCGACTATACACAGATTAACATTATGAGCGTACTTCTGGACATAGGGATAAGCAGGCGGATTCTTTTTGGGGCCCAGTTATAAAGTTGTTACTGCCATTGAGCACAATTTGTGTGCCTCTCAATTGGGATTTTGTTTTTTGTTTTGGGTTCGCCTGAAATGCGTTTTTAAAATGGTTATGCGAATACTCTACTCTCGGTACTTAATATACTAAGAATAATGAAGATTGTGCGATAAACACGAAACACAGAGCGGATGAGAGAGAATGAGAGAGAATGAAAGAGAATGAAAGAGAGAATGAGATACGCACCTATAAACTCGATGAGAATTAATGACAATGATCTGAAAATTTCAGTTTGGATTTTTCGTGGTTTTTTATAATGTTATGGACTCGATTGTACATAAATTTCAGGTATTTTATTGATATAATTAAATTTCCAAAAATACTAGTATTATATGCAAAAATCTACTAAAAATCTTTAAGCTTTACATGTTTATTTTTATTTATTTGTACTAATATTTGGAAACGAAAACAATCTTTCATTGGCAAACATATTCTCATGATAAACATTATCAAATTCTAAGATTAGTTATGAATATGTACATAATTTATAATAATAAATAAATAAATACTTAAAGGGCAGTCAGTGATACCTTTAAAAACCTTTCTATGTATGCCATAGAATATAAAAATCCTATAGTAAATGTTAATTTAAAATAAATCGATCAACTCTTAATTAATTATTGAAATCAGTTTTTCATAAGTTAATTTCTCTTAATATAAATAAATTAATTTAATGAAGAGTATAACACTTAATTAATTGATTAACAGGCTTATAGAAACTAACAAACAAAAACAATATATAAATACAAAATCGAAAAAAATTTGGATTTAGCAGACGTGTAAATAAAATTATTTATTTATGCATTTAAATAAATTAAAAATGAATAATTTATGTACTGAATATAATCTGTGTATTAAGCATTTGATAGAGTTAAACAAAGTCATGTTAGTATTATTGCTATGTGTGTGTATGAGAGTGAATGTGTGTATAAGTGTGAGCGTGAGTGTGAGTGAGAGTGTATTTGTGTGAGTGTATTTGTGTGAGTGTATTTGTGTGAATGTGGCACTGTTCATATATAACATGTAAGTTTTGTGCCGCTGCTGTTAGTGACACCAGATCGAGTGTGCAGTTTTTGAAGAGCGTGTGAAAGTCAAGAGGATACTTGAGCTCATGCACACACACACACACACACACATACACACACACATACATACACATATATATAGTGATAGCGTTTTGTGGTAGCAGTCAACACTTGATGTGACCTGCACCTTGTCATGGCCAGAGACAGAACGAGTAAGAGAATGAGATTCAGAGAGAGAGAGAACTGGAGAGACTGGAGGAGCACTGAAATTCACACATGGCGCTTGATAGCTGCTCCCTCCAGCTAAGCACGAAAACAACGTAGTCGGTTCAATTGAAAAATTAAGCAGGCACTTTGTCAAAATGTTATTTCAATGAGGGCGAACCCAAAGCCAAGCCTTAACCCCAACTCAAATGCAAAGGCCGAGGGCCCCCCAAAAAACTCCCATTGCCAGCTTTAATTGTAAAACATCTGTGGCTGACATGCAAAAGTAACAGCAGCAGCAGCAGAGGGATCAGTAGGAACAACAGCTTTAGGGGAAGCTGGAGCAGTAACAGGAAAGGTTCTTCAGGAGCCGAGGCCGACCGTTGTCGTCTGGTTGATGGAGCATACTCGCTTGGCACTTATTACATTGGCATCTGCGTATGGTTTTGTCATTTATTGATGCAAATTTTCGTCACGCTTTTGCCTTTTTTTCTTCTTTTACCATTCACCATTTCATTTCACTTTTCTCCCGGTTTTTGCACACGATTTGGGATCGGGTGAAACGGGGAAATGGCACTTAATTGACGTCTACGTCGAACACAAGTGCTATGAGCGCTGATTAGGGTTGCCATCCCATTGCCATATTGCTGTATGACGGTATGACGGCATGACAATATGACGATATGACAATATGACGATATGACTATACTGACTGTATGGCATGGTGGTATGTTGATTCTACGGTATAGTTGATGGTTTGGTTTTGCGTTGGATTTTAGCTTTGACTTTGGTGGCGGTTGGGTGGATTGGCGGCTCATGCTCCTCCATTTTGGGAGTCCATGTCATTGTCACCGTTGTCAGAAAACTTTGGCTTTGGCAAACCTTTTTCCTTGGTTTCGTTTTTCGTATTTTTTTTGTTGTTGTTGTCATTTAAGAGGCACATTGAAGTATTTTATGGCATTCGCAGAATGTTGTCATCTTTTTAAGCGGCTTTTTTTCTTGATTGGACATACGATTGAGTTGACATTAATAGCTACTTGGAAGTGTCAACCTTGGCAGACAAGTGACAAACAATACCATCGATAAGTAATCAAACCGCTATAGCTCTATACCCCGCACAGTTCCCCCCGTCTATATTACTAAACTGCTTTAAGTAGTCTATAAGCAAATCAATTTGATAAGCCACAAATCAATAAGCAATTATATAAAATACTTAAAGCGCACATTTAGACGACCAATTAGAATGTTTCCCATCATGAAACAATGTTAATAAAATACCAAATATATGTGTAAATGCTAAATATGGATGAAATAAGATGAGGTGTTCTGTGTACATACAAATTCGATTGCTCTTTACTCTTTCAGAAATTGTGAGAAGTCCAAAAAAGTCAGGGCGCTTACACCCACTCGAAAAGAGTTAAAATTTCTGTTCTGCGTGGGTATCTACACATTTATTAATTAGAATTTCTTTGGGCTGTTTATTAAAAGTGTTTAGAGTGGAAGAGGCTTTAAAAAGATGGTAAAATTTCCAACAAAACATTCTTTAAATAAAGAAGCTAATATTTGCCAGGCAAAAGCAAAAAATTGTTGCAGAATTCATTTAATATAATATAGAAATAATACTACTTCTAGTACTAATACTACCCGTTCTACTACTAAAACTAGTAGCATTTAATGGCTGCTTTAGGAAGTAAAAGTAAATATTACACTATTCTATGCAAATCTATAGGTGAGTTAGAATTTTGACTTGACTGTTTATGCTGTGAAGCAGCCTCAAGTCATAAGCTTTATCTTGTCTAGTTCTTTAGTAGTGGGCGTAGCTTGTCATTTGCTAATATTTCTCAGCATTCCAGGCGCATCAACATCATCAAAATCATCATCATAATCATCATCATTATTAGAGCAGCAGCATTATTATTGAGATTATCATCAGGCTGTGCGGATTTCATGTTAAGAATCTGTGGGCGTCTGTGGCAGGAGTGCCATAGTCTTTCATACTGAATAGAGTACATGGTATGTGATCTACATGGCAAATGGCAAGATGCATCTACTGCTCTGTTCCAAGACGAAAACTCAGCTCTAACTTAGCTAGCTGCCAGTCCAATTCAACGTGGGCGTTTTACCTTGGCATTCAGCAAAGAACTTGAGTTTCTTCTTCTGCTTCTGCTGTTGATTCTCTTCTTATACGTATTCTTTCACTTGTTTTTGTTTTATTTCATTTTTATTTTTATTTTGTATTTTGTTGTTTTTGTAATGTTTGCTGTTGTCACAACTGTGGCGCACCTTCTTGTACCTATTGCATTCACAGTCACCGTGTGCTGTGGCAATTCAGTTTGCTGTCGCTTTATTTTTATTTAATTAACTTCATTGCAATGCCAGAGCAGCACTGACGGAGCAGAGCATAGGACAGTACAAGACAGGACAGGACAGGCGAAGAACACAGACAGAGACAGAGGTAGAGACACAGACAGAGACAGAGACAGAGGCAGAGACATGGCATTGGGAAGGCATGCAACCTGTACAGAACTTTCCAACTTCCACTCTGCCCACATGCAAAAGCAACATACACGCTCTGGCTGTTGTTGCCTGTCGCAATCCTCGTTGTTGCCGTCGTCGTCGTCGTCGTGGTCGTTGTTTCAGCACCTTGACAATGACTTATTGTCGCTCTGCAGCCATCCAAGCAGCAGAATACAGAGGTAAAGCTGGTGGAAGTCGAGGCTAGGTCCCTGGCATATGGGGACTGGGCATGTCGGCTCATCTCAGTTCATTGGCAATTCTTTTAGCCAAGTGGCCTTTCGAGTTGGCAGCGTGGGCGTAAGGGTCTTCTCTCTCTCTCTCTCACCCCTCCCTTTCTCTACTCTCATGCGGGCCAATATTGAATGTAAATCAATTTATTTCGCTCAACTTGAAGCTGAATCTGAAGTTGCAACTTATTGGTTAAAGGCATCTATAGCAGCTGATAGTTGCGGGAAAGTCAAGCGAAGGTCACTTGGGATAACTGCCAAAAATGTTTTTGGCTTGAATTTTAGAGTCGTCTTGGCTTGACTTGGCTTGGCCCGACTGCTCCAATGCCTGAACTTCCTGTGGGTAAATGTTTTGGCAATGCACATCCTGTCTGGTATTCATGACGCTGCAAGCATTTAAGTGTATCCAAGGGAGCTGTAATTATAATAACCAACCAACCAAGTAACCAGACAACCAAACTCAAACTAACTTTTGCCCCATAGTCTTCTACTCAGTAGCAGTCGTCGTCGTAGTGGCTTCTATTTCGCCGAGGCGCAGTCCAATGAAAACCGCAAAGTCATCTCCGGTTTATTTACTGGCTAGCGAAGAGAAATAAAGCAGTGGGAGCGAGGGAGGCAGGGCTGCCAAAGATGATACCAACAGCAGTACAAACGAGCAGAAATAAAAACTGAAGCCGCATGAATTTCCAATTGTAAGCCTGCCTGAATGCCTGAAACTGGGCTCCAGTTTGCTTGAGGCAAAGGTACATAAAACAAAAGCCAAGAGCCACAACTCGGACTCTCCCTTTCGCTCTGAGTACGACTCTGTCTCTTGCTCTCACTCTGACACTCGCTCTGACTCTGTTTCTCGTTCTCTATCTCTCATTCACTGTTCCACTCACTCTGCAGCTCATCATCTTTCTCTGTTGCGTCCAGTACGATACATCGAATTTAATTTCCTGTCAAAATCGACGATGTTGCTGGTGTTTCTGCTACTGTTGTTGCTGCTGTTGTTGCTGCTGTTGTTGCTGTTGTTCCTGCTGTTGCGGTGTAAGGCATTCATGCGTTAAGAATCTGCCTGGTTGAGTTCGCCAAGTTAATGTTGTGGCTTCAAGCGTTTTGGTAAATGCTTCAAGCCTGCGCCTTCGATTTTCATGGAATTTCAATTTGAGACCATGTCCAGACAGCAACAACAACAGCAGCAACAGCAGCAGCAGCAGCAACAGCAGCAGCAGTGAATTAAATTCATTTGCAATTAGCGAGTCCAGCCGGGTCTGAGTAGGGATGGCAAAGAAAATATATTAATCGATTATTTAATAATATGATTAATTTAAACCTTGCGATTATTTACATTACACATTTTCCGATTCGATTAAATCGATATTTATAGTAAAATAATCGATTATTGTATTATATGATTAATCGTGCCATCCCTAGGTCTCAGCCCGCTGCTCTTGCAATGAGCCAACTCAACCGGCTGTGATAAAGCATTTGCTATGGCCAACAACATGGCACATGGCACGTGATCGAAAGTCGAACAAAAAAGTCTTATCGACGATTATGTGACTATATCTGATGACAGTTGTGCCACTTCTATGCCATCGCCTTCAAGTTCAAGTCCCGGCCTAATGCCTTGAATTGCACGAGCGGCTGACGCCCAAAGGAGCAGCAGTCAGTGCTCTTGGCTGGCACTGCTCCTTTTGGGCATGTGTTGCTCTCATATATTTTGGCCAACTGACGCACATCGACCTTATTAAGCAGGTCTGAGCAGACATGTGTTCATATTTTGCTTTGGTACTTTATTTTAAAGGCAAGAAGGATATACATATCCATTTCTACATTTCCATCGACATCGACAACGACATTGGTATCGATATCGCATCGTTAGGCTTCGGGCCAAAGCAAAAGAGGGTGACAGAGAGAGAGAGAGAGAGAGAGAGAGAGAGAGAGAGGGAGAGAGAGGGAGAAGTTAAAACGAAAAATCCTTTGACTGGCTATTTTTATTATAGCCTCAGCAGAGGGGCCCATAATTTACTTGAAAAATCGTTGTAAAAAACTGCCAAAGGCTAACAAATGTGCGAAATTTTTTCGTTCATCTTCTTCTACTACTACTACTGCTGCTGCTGCTGCTGCTGCTACTTTTGCTTCTTACATTTGACAAACTGTATAGAAAATCTCATAAAAATAAATGGAAAACGATTTCAGTTTGACGCAACATGTGTAATTAATAGACTTGAGGCACATGGACCCATATCACAGGCATACAAACGAAATATGCAATCAGAATACGCACATACACACACACATACACATACACATACACATACACACACGCATACACATACACATACACACACGCATACACATACACATACACACACGCATACACACACACACGTGCATAGCCCACGCATTGGGCAACGCGGCGTATGATGAATGCGAGCTCGTAAAGCTCACAGCGTCAGTCTTTTGATACTAAGGTGTCTATTGTATTATTTAACGGATTTCATGCGACCATCCAATACACGGCACATATAGAGAGTACCATAAAATAGGCGACTATTTCACGTTTTCAGTGTCCCACACACAGAGAGAGAGAGAGAGAACAGCGACACATGTCCTTGTGTGGCTTTGGCTTAGCCCAGCCGAAAATAGCCCAACAAACGAAGGCGCCTGTCCTTGTTCCTCCAAGTGTGTCACTGTCACACTCGACGATTTGGAGCAACAGCAGTAACAGCCAACAAACAATGTACTGTTACAAAAGCCCTGCACCTGAGCATAGCAGAATCTGAAATACCCTTCAATTAGATGATTATTAAAATGGCAAAAGCTTAGCAACAGTTTTGCTAATGATTCATGTGCTTTAACTTCGTTCAAACTATTCCACATGTTGTTTTATAAATTTTGTTA
This sequence comes from Sphaerogastrella javana, assembly GCA_037040025.1. Lineage (NCBI taxonomy): Eukaryota > Metazoa > Arthropoda > Insecta > Diptera > Drosophilidae > Sphaerogastrella > Sphaerogastrella javana. The sequence continues at coordinate 9,375 of JBANCZ010002725.1, forward strand.
AGTAATTAAATAAATAGTTTTTAATTATATTAATTTTTAAAATGTTATTAATCATATTTAATTTCTTTTATTATTTACAGATGTAGACTTTGATCAATTGTTACCATTTTCTTAAAATAATAACAATCTACAAAATCAAAGTAATTACTATGTTTCAATTGATTAATCTCTTATTTAACTTCAACTAATATTGATCATAAAATATACCATTATAAACCTAAATTTTAGATTCTGTTAGAATATTCTACTATGCGTTTGTGACGTCGTATTATCTCCTGCATTAATACACTAAGCTGTTAGCTTGTCAGCGAGAAATTCAGACTCGCTTTCCATATAGGCTACTTGGTATACCCGGATCGGATTGCGTCTATTAAAGCAGAGAGAGAGAGAGAGAAAATCGAACACATGCTGCCATCAGAGACAAAGATAGACAGAGTGAGAGAGATAGACAGAAAAAAGGCAGATAAATAGAGAAAGAGAGAGAGAGAGACAATTAGAGAGCGTGGCTGAGCCAGTTTTCTAGCCAACTACTCGAATGTTTGTTATCTGACGCTATACGCTGTTGCTCCTATTATTGTTGTCGTTGCTGTTGTTGTTGCTGCTGTTGTTGTTGTTGCTGTTGCTGTTGTTGTTGTTGTTTCTGCTATTGTAGGCCATGCAAGGACATGTTTGTAGGCTGCAGACTGTTTGGCTGGCAGCTGCGTACACGCAAATAGAAAAGATACTCAAGGCACTCATTTGAACGAGAGAAAGCACACACACACGAGCTCGCACACACTCACACACACTCATACACTTAAACACTCATACTCATACATGAAAATATTACGTGATGAGAGCCCGTGATGCGGGTCCAAGCGAACCACAGAGCACTTTGGTTAGAAGAGCCTAGCGTAACCTAGCCCATACACAGGATACAGTTAACACCAGCTGTAGCTATGAAGAGTTCAGATCCAAAGGAGCGACACAAACAACAGCAATAGCAGTAGTAGCAGTAGCAGCAGCAATAGCAGCAGCAACAGCAACAGCAACAGCAGCAGCAGTAGTACTGAAACTAAACAGCCATCAGTGGGCGTTTAAGCCAAGTTGCCTCATGTCCACAACGAGATTTAAATAGAATCAAATTAGTGTGCCATTTGCCATTTGCCATTTGCCCCTCTCATTTGTATACTCAAAACGGTACGAGTGGGCGTGGCACTGTCGCTTTAGCTGATTCTCAGCGTTCGGTTCAATGTACGCATTGTGGGGGGAGGAACTGAGAAATTGTTTGTTTTGCAGCTTAAATCGCTTACCGAAAACATAAATCCAAATACATATAGACACACGGCGCATTGGCCAACATCGGACGTCGACATTTTACGTTTTTGCCTTTATCAACGTTTTTTGCCTTTTAGTCAGATGCACAAACACAAGCAGTAGCAAACAGCAGCAGCAACGGCAGCAGCAACATAGCCAGGTGAAAGATACTAAGTTGAGCTTAGGATAGGGATGGGAAAACAATGTATTAATAGATTATTTAATCATATGATTAATTTTAATCTTGCGATTACTCACATTACACATTACATTACACTTTTTCCCCCAATTCGATTAAATCGATATTTTTAGAAAAATAATCGATTAATGTGCATCATAAGATTAATGGTGCCATCCCTAGCTAGGGAACGCCAAAAGATTCAATGCAGAGCAGCAATAGCATAGCGTAAAAATAGAGAGAGAGTGAGAGAGGGATAGACAAAGTGAGAGAGAGATGGCAAGCTTGGTCGCACCATGTAGCGGCATTGACAGTTTGAGCTTAAAAATCCAATTAGTCTTTGATTTGCATACAAACATACAAAAGAGGCCAAGTAGACGGCGACGGCGGTGTATGCAGCAAGAAAAACAACAAACAAACAGACAGACAGACAGATAAATACAAAGACAGACAGACGTATAAACAGGCAGACAGACAGACAGACAGACAGACGGATAAACAGACAGACAAAGAGACACAGAGACAGTGAGGCAAAGGCACATAGCCTAAACAGAAAAGTCGCAGCATTTCTTGCTAAATATTTTAAGACCTACATTCGCATTCAGAATCGGCCAGGTTACAAAGCATCTAAAGCTTACAAGATAGACAAACAGACGAAAGGACAGACAGACAGACAAACAGACAGACAAACAGACACAAGCAGTACGAAATACGAAAGCGACAATAACAACAAAAACAATAACAAAACAAGAACAAGAAGAATCAGAAGCAGATGAAGAATGTTGAATCCAGAACGGATAAGGCACAAGGGAAGGGTAGGGAAGGGAAGTGAAATCTCTGTGGAAGGGAAACAGTGGGAAACCTAGGGAAGCGAGGGGGAGTAACGTACAGCATCTTCAGCCCGCACCACAATAGACAATTGGATTTTTGCGGTTTCTAATCCAATTTATTTCGTCTTAAATACGAAAACCTGCTATAGCTACTGCTAGCTGCTACTACTTTACGTCCTTTAGCTTTTGGCTTCATGTTGTTGTACCTGTTGTTGTTGTTGTTGTTGTTGTTGTTGCTTCTGTTGTTGATGTTGACTGCTGTATGCTACAAAGTATCCTGTTTTTGGGTGCGGTTCAATGTAATTTAATGGCTAGCAACGGTCAGACCGCACACACACACACATAAAACATACACACACATTAGTATTTTATGCATACACGTTAAGTCGGAAAGTTAAGCTCTCTCACACACACACACATTTATGTATATACATATTCAAACACACGTACACACGTGAGAGAAACTGAATCACCTGCTCACTCAAATCGCCGACGACAGCTCTCAGCAAACTAATTTAAATATTTCAACAATTAAAGAGTCCAGGCAATTAAAATAAACCAAACACCCAAAGCGCCACCGCAGCTCAAACTAAGAAAACAACAACAACAAAAACAATAAAGTGAAAAGGAATGAGAGAGAGAGAGAGAGAGAGAGAGAGAGAGAGAGAGAGAGAGAGGGAGAGAAGATAAGCTCTATCAGTGAAGCGCCAGACACAAACCGGCACAAATGTCATCGCTGGCCGATATGACGGCCTATAGAGCACATACTTACATTGCTCACTATATATATATATATATATAGAATTGGCCGATGTTGTAGTCAAGCTCGTTCGTATCTATAATTAAAACAATGAACCTAGTGGCTGCATCCAATGCGTGTCTCCGCATATAATTACAAGTGCATTACGCGTATTACACATTCAATTGGAATTACAACTACAGTTACCACGAAAAATGTGTGTACGGTGCACCCTCTATTCGGAATTGTGAAGTGCCAAAGCACCAAATAAAAACCACCAGACGAGCACCGGCATAAATACTACGTCCATACAAATATACAAACATATATGTACATGTTAGCTACATACATATGATAGCAACTGTAATCAGCAAGGCCGCGGCTTGTACTAGAGTAAAGCTGCTTTAGACCCTTGAAACATTTCCATATTTCGTATGGTTCTTCCAATCTGCCGCTCTCTCCGTCCCTTTTCTTCTCTTATTTTCGTTTTTTCACACGTTTACTCTCTCTCTCCCTTTCGCTCTATTTAACCATCTATCGTCATTTCCCATCGTCTGCCCTTATAATCACACATACTTAAGGGCGCTCAGATAACGCAAATGTTGGGCGATACGGACAAAAATTTTCCAATCACTGTGACAGGTTCAATGTAACCATGAATAGCCCATTTAAAGGCGTTGAATTGATCGCTGGGGCGTGGCCAAAGCGGCAACTGCAGGTGTGAGGAATGAGGTGTAGGTGGTCCTATTTTGATTTCAGTTCTATCTATGTATATGATGAGAACCTGCCGGTAGATATGACAACATGTTATATACGGTTCTTTAAACTTGCAACACGGATAATGCTATTTAGTTAAATTTATATACTCACTGTGTCTATAGAATATTCTACTAACAATTAGGTAAATTTCGTTTAACTGCCTTATGAAATTTATATCCGTGCTTCTATGATTTCTATACTCACAAATGGAATTTATTCATATACCAACCAAGGGAAATTCATGGAAGGAGCCGAAGGTCATGCCTTTAAAAGATGTTTGACGACTGGAAAACGGATGGTATAAGTGCGTTGCATCACTGTAAGATTTTTTTTGAAAACGATAGCTTAAATATTGATGAATAATTAAATATTAATAGCCTATTAGGTTAATGCTTAGATATTAGCATAAATAGTAGTTAGACATACTAAATTTGTGGTACAGCTATCTGTACTTAAGAAACGCAATATGATACAATATACTTAGTATAAACGATCTATTGTAAACCTAGCTTAAATATTTTATCATAACTAGTTCTATTGTTATCATATCTAAACGCACTTCACTGTAGCCCCCTTATTTGTGCCCTTTTCCAGGAACTCACTTGAACCTTAGTGCTACATAATTACAACATTATTTTTTATATATTCATAAATTTCCGTATTGTTTTATAAATAATATTCCAGGAATTTTGGACAATGGTCCATACTGGCTAACGGCATTGCATTGTTGGGCTTAAGGACAGGGGACAAGATTAGAGTACAAAGTGTTTAATAGGTTCTACTAATGACTTAAGTAGGTCACTTCGATGGGCATTTGACAGGGAAATAAATGCACCCTTACACAAAAGACATAAGTACGTATACATGTACATACATACATACATACATACATACATACATACACACATACATACATACATACACACATACATACATACACACATACATACATACACACATACATACATATATGTACATATCTATAAAGCATGCAATCTATCGCTAACATTCTCTCATACACACTCATATAGTCATAATGGGCGTTGCTCAATTTACTAATGGGCACCCGGAAAGAGTCTCATAGGGGTTCGATGGGGGGTAGAGGGTGTCACTTGTTGATATGGCAGCGCCTTGAATCTGATGATGTGCTAATTTGTATGATTATTACGTGTTGATATTCTCTCAGTTCTCAGTTCTCAGTGCGGAGTCTCTCGAGTCTTTTACCCAGGTAGTTCTCAAAAGCACTACCATCCCCTCACCCGATCCCTCTGCATGCTGCTCACGTGGGATTTAAGCGTGACGGGATAATTTAAACTACAAGCATTAACAGCTTGCTACCTGCCTCCATGCACATCCCTGTCTCTCTTTCCCCTCTCTCTCTCTCTTTCCCACTCTCTCTCTGCGTTTAGGCCCAAGGACACGCCATTAGTCAGCCCCTAACAACCCCTAGCACAGCCGTCGGCAAAAGTTTGGCAAGGCTTTGCTTTGCCAGCGGATATTGTAGTCGTAGTCGATATTAACGTTTTGCTCCCTAACTAGAAGAGCGTGCGCTTCCGCTGTAGCTGTCGCTGCTTGCTGCCTTGGCTTTACTTTCGGGC
>JBANCZ010002726.1:0-14769 GCA_037040025.1 Sphaerogastrella javana
GGAACTAGATCGAAACTATATAGTTAAGTATTGCTTGTTTGTATATTTATATATATAGATATATATATATATATATATGTATGTATATATATCTGTGTGTGTTTGTGTGTGGCGAGAGGCGGGTTTGAGTAGCTTTGTTTACTATATAACTACTTTCTATATATATATATATATGTATATATGTATATATATATATATAGTTTTAAATATAAGGCATATACACACATACAGAACATTTGTATTTGAATCATCATATATATCCATCTATATAATGCTCCTATTCTCTCCGCTATCCACTCTACTCCTACTTGCTTTTGCTCTACGTCTTTTACATAGGTTTTTGTGTGTGTGTGTGTGTGTCTGTCAGTTAAATTTAGCTCTAGTTCTTGCTCTAGTTGCTCCTAATCCTTTGCTGCCTTCTTTAGTTCTAACTTTCCTTCTTAGGATACGGAACTTATAGCATTATGCGGTGATCCCATCTGTGTGAGAACCTTGTCCAGCCATTGGAGCGGCCCATGTAAATGTATCTCAATCCAGCACGGCGTTGAGGTAACGTCCTGGCGATGATATTCGGCACCCCAGCCCTTCACAAAGGACATGCGTATGGTGCACATTTTGGTCAACTCGTAGACAGCCTCGAAGCCATTGTTGACGGACTGTGAGAGCAATTGAGCAAACTCCTGATTGTTGAAGATCTTGAGCGAACAGCCGGGTGGAATTTTACAGACGGTGCTCGGATGGAAGCCGTGATGATAGTTGCAATTGCGCGATTGCACAAATATGGCGGAATCGGATAGACATTCGGCATATACCTCGCCGGTTACATAGTACAGATGAACGCCTTTACCTAATAATAAATGAGATAACATTCATTTAATTTGTAAATATATATGCAAAGAGGAACTGTTTTGTCTATATCGAAGTGGGTCTTACCTATATGACGGCGTGTATTCTCTATGGTACTGTTGCGATTCACATTACTCAGCTGTCCCAGGCAGCAGCGATCCGAGTTATTCGATGGATTCGTAAAGCCATCGACAATCACCGAATTGTTGTTGCAGTGGAATACCTCGCCCACCCGGCAATTCAGCTCATAGTAGGCAATGGATGCCCAAAACGCTGGCTCCGAGTAGCTAACCTGTGCCACATCGCCCATCTGGGCGTCTGTGAGCATTTGTGTGCCATCATTGGGATTATTGGAGTTACCATCCTCGGATGGACTGTACGCTGGGGGCGGTGTACCAGCCAGACTGTCATATGGTGAATTGGGATTTGAATTAACCGAACTGGGACTACCCACAGAAGTGTTGCTATTGCTGAGACTGTGTGAATTGAAGCCACTGTTCGAGTAGCTCACATTATGCGGCATACTTGGCTCCGCCATCTGATTGAACTGTAGCATCGAGTGGCCGGGCGCAAACTCCGAATGGCGCGGCACTAGCACCGGCGGCAGAACTGGACTCTCCACACGCTTGTAGTGATAGGGATTAATGCAGACCTCCTTCTGTTTGGCGCTGAACGGATATTGGCATAATTCGAGCGGTTTCAATTCATGATGCGACTGTAAGTCTGGCCAGCGCCAAACGCGACAGTAAATCACATGCGGCAAACCTTTGCGATGTGAGACCTGAAGTACAAAAGGAGAAGATTTTTTAATATAGGTAGATCAATTTGTGAGTTGTGCATAAAACTTCCATAGGACCATTGGCGCCTCATCATCTATCATACGAGTATACTAAAAAGAAGGCTGAATCTAATCGTTTAATTTCCAGGTCTATTCTTCAATCTATCTTGTTTCACTTTTACTAAAACTTTTACTTAAATAATTACTGCTTCAATCTCTGCTTGACTATCGATCAGACTGACAATTTCTTGATTCTGATAGATCCTGAATTGGATTCAGCACATCTTTCTATGTTCGTCCCTCCTAACTTATGAGACCTTATGCTTATCACTTCATGTACCGTCTGTAAAACTTGTAAAGCTCTATTAGATATCCTACTTTTATACATCTGTTATACATTTGTTATACATCTGTTTATTCAACTGTTATTCGTCTGTTATTCATCTGTTATTCACCTGTAATCGTCCATCGAGTGAGCGTGGAATTGTCACACACTTGGATGGCTGTCCCGGGCAGGAGAGAGCACGTTCGAGCTCCTCAATGGCGCCTTTGCGTTTCTTTAGCTTCTTCACCAGACTGTCGACAGCCTTCTCGGCCCATTTCTCCTCCTCGTCGCCCTGTTTCCAGCCGAGCAGCTTCTTAACAGCCGGCGATTGGAATGAGAATAATGTGCCCAGTGTGGACATGGCGCTGCTTGTGTTCGATTCAACATCATCGGTGTCCATTCTGTGATTGTTGTTGTTGTGGTTACTGCTGCTGCTGCAGTTGTTGTTGTTGTTATTGTTGTTGTTGATATTGTTGTTATTGTTGTTGTTGTTGTTGTTGTTGTTGTTGTCTCTGACGTAATGTTGATGGACAAAGGCACCGCATCTGTGTTTGGGAACATATGTCGCTCAGTGTATCCCAGTTCCTTCTTTGACTTTGATTGCTATATTTGTTGTTTTAGGCTGATGCCCCGACCATCCGACAGAGAGAGAGAGAGAGAGATAGAGTGAGAGAGAAAGACGGAGAGAGAGGGGGCGTTGCAAGTGTGTTTTGATTATGATGATGTTGTTGTTGTTGTTGTTGTAGCTGCCCTTCTTCATCTTTCGTTTGGCTTGTTTTTTATTGTTCTTTTGCTGCAATTAGTTTCAAATTTTGTACACTTCTTTGGTGGCACTTGCCTTCAAGTGGCATGGGAAGTGCAGCATTTCCTTAAGGATGTGCCCAAGCTCTTCAATTATAGCTGATCGCTTGAGGAAGTCAAAACGTGCCGCAGTTGAAATTTGGGCATTATCATCAGTCGTTGCCTTCTATATACCATTTGTCCTATAGTACTCTATTGCATGTTTCTAAACTAACTATAAAATGGAAAAGATTTGCCAAAATCTCATATCATTCTCTTATATATCTCCCATATAACCGCATGACTTTAATGTCTACCGCGAATTTCGTGAATGTGATCGTTATTCATTTCAAAAATTTGTCTGCTTGGCAGCGATGCGTGTCAAGTCTTGTCCCTGCCTTATAGCAGACGCCACCGAGACGCCTCTGTCCTGCTCCCTCTCTCTCCCTCTACCTCTCTCTCTCTCTCTCTCTCTCTCTGTGAGAATGGTTTTTGATGTGCCCCTTTGACAGTTATGCTAATGATATCATGAGTTTTTGAGTATTTGGTGCGAGACAACGGTTTCTGTATCGCTCAGGGGGAACTGCGCCGTTTTCGCCCATGACTGACTTTAATTTGACAGAATTTCTGCATGTCACTTTGTCACATTTCGCAAGTGCCCAAAACGGAAAGCAGCATAGAAGAGCATCGAAGCGGAGGAGATGGGAGCTGGTTGGGAAAGGGGAGAGAGAGAGAGAGAGGGGAGAGAGCGGGGCATGGTGATCGAACTGACGACGTCGGCGCCTTTTGCCACTTCCGTTGCCGGAATCGCAAGGCAAAAGATGTCATGGGAATATGAAAGAGAAACATTTGGTGACTCTGCCATGGAATCCGAACAGAGGAAGAGCTTTTTCACCATATAAGTGTGGAGAATATTGTTGCTGTTGTTGTTGTTGTTGTTGCAGCATTGGCATGTCATTTGCAGTCAGCGTCAGCTACCTGCCAATTACCTAGCCATCATTCTAGGCCCAGGCGACGACCACCAAGCTAGCCACATCTAACAGCTAAAGCGCAGCTTTGATCTTTTGCCGCTTGGCCAATGGCCAAGCAATGTGATTAAGCCTGCTTTACACACACACACACACACACACACACACACACACACAAACATCCAAAGAGAGAGAGAGTGTGTGAACGAGAGCAAGAGAACGAGCGAGAACGTGAACAAGAGCTATCATGCGAGAGAACGTGCGAGAGTGTGTTCTCTCGTTACCTCCAGCGGTCTCAGTCTCCGTCTCAGTCTCCGTCCCAGTCTCCGTCTCATTCGCAGTCTTGGTCTCCGTCTCAGCCTGTTTTTTCGCTCGTTATTCTCCACTTTGTACGCCTGTCTGCTCATTTATCAAAAGCTGTAGCTCTGCCGCTGTAGCTGTGTGTGTCTGTGTGTGTATATCTGCATCTGTATCTGTATCTATAGCTGCGTGTCTCTGTCTCTGCACTGCGTTAAGCGGCTCATTCTACTCTAACTCCATCTCCAACTCCAACTCCAACTCCATCTCCATCTCCATCTCCATGTGTATCTGTCTGTCCGCTTGTCTGCTCATTCTTTTGGGGGGCTTTGAAGTTCGGCGCAGCTGCGTGATTGGCTGCAACTAAAAAACGCTTGGATTTAACTCTGAGGCGCAACTAAAGTCTTTAACTGGCTTCTACTTGGGCAGCATTTTTTTGCGCGCGTGTGAGTATGTGTCTACTCTGTCTCTGTTTACGTATCTCTACAGGGTATATCATCTCTCTTTCTCTGATTCTGCTGCTGCTTCATTAGAAAAATGACGGCTTTGTCTTTTTTATGGCTTACTTTAACGCTTACTTTTTCGAGCTGCCTCTGCTGCTGTTGCTGCTGCTGTTGTTGCTGCTGCTGCTGCTGCTTCTTGTTGGCTCTTAACTCATTTGCAGCCGGGAGGCCTCTGCCTGCGCCTCTGTTTCTGCCTCTGCCTCTGCCTCTGCTTCTGACTCTGCTTCTGCCTCTGCTGTTTGCCGCTTGCCTTTTGCCCATTAGCCATAATGGCCACATTGCCACCTGTGTTGCTCACGCACACACTCACAGACACACACTCACACACATACACACATAAGCACGCACAATTTGCGCTTAATTTGCTGCATATCTTGGGGCGTTTGCACTCGTCACTTTGCATTTTGTGTTTTTTTTTGCTCCTCTTTTTTAGCTTCGTTTGGATTTTCTGTCTCTTCTGTCTTTTCCACACATTCTGCTGCATTTTTGTAGCTTTGCACTTTGTTATCGATGTTTGCTAATGATTTACTTAACTGACTTTTGTCTTTTGTCTTTTCAATTTTTGTCGCAACTTTTGTACTTTTGTGTCTTGGCGTGAGAAAAGTTTGTGTTTTTTTTTTTTTTGGTTTTGGGAAAACACATTTTCGCTGGATTGCAAGATGGTGAGAAAAATTGGCAGCTAGATTCGAATTTCCGCATTGTATAACGCTTTTCTGGCAAATTTAGACTAATCATTGCAATAATTTATTGTCACTCAGCGTCTAAAGCGAAAACAGCGAAAAACTGTGCAACGAATTGGTCAACTCAATTGAAACATTAACCCCCCTTCCCGACCCATTGGGGTGACTGAACCAGGGGCGTTGTCAAAGGGATATTTCTTCAGAGGGAACAAAACCAGTAGGATTTCGTTATTACAATGTACTGTAGACCTAAGCTTACTTTCTTATGGGGGTTATGCTGCTAAAATGTTTTCCCCTTTGCACGCCCCTGGATTCCAAGCATATGCGCCTTTGTCCCTGTGCGAAAAAGTTAAACAAACCCCCGCAGCAAATGGGAAAATAACAAACACAAGTCAACAAATCGACAAATACATGTGAGAGTGTAAGGAAAACTAATGGATTGATTTATGTGCTTGCGCACCTGGAGTGCTGAAATTTATCGTTTGGGACTACAAATCCCATAAATCAGGCGACAGGACAGGCGACAGTTCCTAGCGTGGGCGAAAAGTCTCGGCCAGAAGAGAGCGAGAGAGGCAGAGAGAAAGAGAAAGAGAAGGAGCAGAACAGGAAAAAGTTGGCTGAAATTGAAAAGGGATAAAAATTTGCCACGCCAGACAACAGAACTTTGAGTTTGACCAGAGGAATTGGACAAGAATTGGCCAAGAAAAAAGAAAGAGGAAAAAGGAAAATGAATCGCAGTATTTTGAGTAATTAATAGCTCCCAGCGGTATTTTTGCGTTGCGACAAATAAAAATATCTAACTCGATTTGTTTGACTTTGACTTTTGGGGTCAGGCATGGATACAGATACAGATACAGATACAGATACAGATACATATACAGATACAATATCTGTGCACAGTATCCACATCAGCCACAATGGGATGAACGAAAATTAATTGCTATCATTAACACAAGAATTAGGAATGGATGCTCATGCTGATGATGTTGCAACCAGGGGCGGGGGAGGTTCGAAAAGTCAAATTCAGGATGCTAACGAAAAGTAATTTGAGTTTTTATTGCTTCCGCGTTGAGAGAGATTTCTGGTGAGAGATTTCCATGCCCTCTTCTAGTCGGGGGTAGCGCCAAATAATGGAGATTAATTCGAAACGTGAAGCCCACAGAGATGCAGATGATAATATTTAGAATAGTGACTGGAAAGTGCACTGGAAAAAAGTCTATGCACTTCAAAAGGATACATATGTTTTAGAGCATACAATTTTCTCTCAGTGTAGATGCAATGACTGCGCAACATTTGATAATATGGTGTAAATTAGCTTAAACATTTCAACAGCTCTTATATCTGGGGATCTCTGGTAGTTCGGATTCGATCAGTTTAGGGAAATATTTAAAAGATTCTCATGAAAAGTTTTTTTTTTAACATAATTATAAATCTTAGCTGAATGCGTATTAGGGCCTAATTGCGGCACGGCAATTGGCCAAGTTTCTGGCACCTGTGCAAGATCTCTGTGTCGGCAAGGATCAAACATTGGCTAAAAAGGATCTTAACTCGATTGCCCTCTCTCTTTCATTACTATTTCGATCGCACCATCTATCCCTCTCTTTTACAATTCTTCACGCTCGGGAGAGTGGTAGGTGTGAAAGGCATTGACCAAAACTAAAGTGTTTGGAACTCTTCATTCCATTAGCCACCTACACAGAGCATAGTGCGTAGGATCTATGAGGTCCTTGTGCTAACTACGTGTGGCGAATGTGTCCTTTTGTGTGCTGCGTTTTTCTGTGGATTATCACACGCTGTATAATGAGTTTCATGTTACATTCTACCTCTGTAGACCTGCTGGCAAACCTGTGCCAATTCCCATTTTCAATCTCTTGCCCATTTGCTACGCATCCTTCGCACAAAAGGTGCCACAGTCCAAAGGATTTCGTTGCATTTGTAAAGCGTCATTAACGTTGAAACGTTGAAATACAACAACAATAACAACTCCAAACAACAACAATAGCAATAAACAATAACAATCTGATCAACAAATTGTATATGTTGAACTAAATCGAATTAAGTGGATTCGATTCTCCATTCAATTTGCTCTCTCTGGGGCATATATTGTACTCCGCATTTTGTTGCATTAACAAATTGCTATGCGTTTGAGTCTTTTGTTACTGTTATTGTTACCAATATACGATATGATACGATTTCGATATCGATATCGATTTGATTTGATGTTTTGAAAAATTGAATTTTAATTTGCCACACAGGTCGCTATAGCTGCCACAGACCCAACTATCTGTTGCCTAAAAGGTTTCTACCATTTGCCCCAATTTTGAGCGATAAGATGGAAAAATTACCCATTGGTTCCACAGCCTTAGATCGGCATCTGCATCTTCATTTAATTTGATTGGGTTTAAGTTTGAATCCAAGTTAAGTCAGAGCGTGGGTATTGAGTCAAATGGGTAGAAGATTAGTTGAAAATAGAATTTAGGCGTTCAGTATTTGATAGACCACACACATAATATGAATGAATATGAATATTCTACAGTTTAGCGCCTTCATTTAACTCAACTTATGCTGATAGCAACGGCCTTATAATATATAGTCTTTATTGAGAATCATACAGTAGTCTAAGGCTTTACTTTAGTCCATATTTAGTTAGCTGCAAGTACTTAACTACATTGCAACTCAAACTGGCATGCAACATTGTTCAGCTGCAACATCAAACATTGCAAACATGTTGCAACAAGCTGCGAACATATCGAACAGCAGTTGGCTGTGTTGTCTCTCTCTCTCTCTCTCTCTCTCTCTCTCTGTCTCCATCTCTCTCTGTCTTGTTTTGACCTGCTACTCAGCCAGGGTCTCTTTCACTCTTACGGTAAACGTAGCATCAAGTCGAGCTCGTGTTGCAGGCGTGTCTTAGTGAGGTTTGTTGCAACGATGACGTCATGAAGCGCAACAGCCAATCGGGTTGAAGTAGTAGAGGCGCTTGCGCCGCGCGTCGGCGCACAATCCAAAAGAAACAGAGAGAAACATTTAGCCAAATTAATTGCAGGATAATAACTTATGATCTGCCACACTGCCACGCCTATCCAGAGTCAACCTACCGCCACCGCCACCGCCCCCACACACTCAACCGCCGTTGCTCTGCACAGCTGTGACAGCCGCAGGCAGCTCTGGCCAAGACTCTAATTGGTTTTTGTTTTGTATTCCTGCCTCGCTTTGCCTTTTTCCCGAGCTAGGCGACTGCAAACTCACCCACGCCCTCCTACCGCCCCCTCCCGACCGTCTCTGGCTGCACAATTTGCCTGGCAACGACGCCATTACAGCGAATGAGAGAGGCGACGCTATCTTCATGCCATCTGCATTTCATTTTATTTGTAATTGGATGTAATTCAATTTGAAAATAATTGTTGCTATAATTTCAGTGTAATTTTCTGTTAGCTGTCGCTGCTGACAACAAACACACACACACACACACACAGATGCACACAAATATATAGACATTCATTTCATTCGCTGTTTTTTTTTCTGTTTGTTTCCTTTTTGGCCTCGTAACTCAAAAATAAATTAATGAAATAAATTCACATGGCAGACCTCGTCATCGTCATGGCAGCATTGTGACATTTCATTTGTTAGTTGGATGCATTTCAATATCGTCAAATTGCCGCGAATGTATCTACACTGAGCAACAAAGTCAAGTGCTCACAAATAGGGATGGCGTAAAAAAAATTTATATATATTTAAACGATTTTTTAATCATATGATTTATTTTAAACTTGCGATTACTTACATTACACATTAAATTACTCTATTTCCGATTCGATTAAATCGAAATTTTTGGGAAAATAATCGATTACTGTGCATCATATGATTAATCGAGCCATCCCCACTTAGAAATCTACTTAAATATACATATATAATAATAGTTGAAGTAACTTTCCCTTATGTAGAATTACACTTTAATACATAGAATTTGTAATAGATTATTATTTGTTTTTTCTTTTATTTAAGCTCTTTACATTAATATGATCAGATCGGTGTCTTTTTGCACAGTGTAGCCCTACTCATATTGAATGAAAAAGAGAGGTAGACACACTTTAACGTTCCGTATAGACTTGTATATATATATAATTAGGGTCCCCGAGCAAGTCATACATTTGCTTAAATTATAATATCATATTCTCGTATTCATATTCATTTTCATATTCGTATTCGTATTCTCATTCGCATTCGTTTCATATTATTATTGATAATTGCGCTTTTAGCTTTCAACGGCATTCAATACTCGGCACTACGAATATCAATTTTGAATAGTTTCAGAGTATAGCTTATTGTTTAATTAATAAGCTCGCTTTGTCTGTCCCTCTTTCTGTCTGTCTCTCTGTCTGTCTGTCTGTCTGCCTCTCTGTTTGTCAGTCACAAATTAATTAACGCCGCCTTCAACTGAGACACGAGCACTCGACTTGGACTGC
The DNA here is from genome assembly GCA_037040025.1 of Sphaerogastrella javana. NCBI lineage: Eukaryota > Metazoa > Arthropoda > Insecta > Diptera > Drosophilidae > Sphaerogastrella > Sphaerogastrella javana. Next base: position 9,641 of record JBANCZ010002726.1, read on the forward strand.
TCGTTCGACTACTATAACTATTGTCAGCCATTAGGCCTGATGACAAGAGCTTTGGAGTTAAAGTAGCTTGGTTGCGGTAGAAGCGTTCGGAGGGGGGAGGGTGGATGGGGAGGGGCGAAACAACATTCATTTTTCCGCTTGGCATTGTCGATGTTCGGGTCTTGAATCCATCATTCAGCATGGCACGAAACAATCATTCTCTATTCATAATTGAAAAAGTAACGTTCCACTACCGTTTGGCAGTCCCGGGTCTTTGTCCACACTCAATACACTTAGCGAAAACAGAAGCAACAGAATTTCTATGAATTATATTATATAAAGTAGATATTTTTATATTCTATGCTAAAGTAGTTATTTTCTTATGAGAATTCGAAATTCAATAGTAACGTCTTAGCCTTCTATATGAATGTCTTCGGTATGAACAATTTTTTCAAATATATTTTTTTTGCAGTGTATAACCACAACCGCAATAGCATTTATGTCAGTATTCTCTAATTGCCTCCACTTAATGGCGCAATTTGATTTTTTCAAATAGCGGTTCACTCTCGTAGCCCAGAGCCCCATCCGAACTCGGACTCGAACTCGAAACCCAGCCCGAACCCCAACACCAACCCGAATCCGAATCCGAGTCGGAGTATGAGTACGAGTCCAAGTCCGAGCTTGAGCCCAAGTTGGGCCAGATCATCAATGACAACTTTTGTCAGCAGCTTTTCAATTGAAACAACGAGCACACACATCTGGCAAGTACTCGGACTTAAAAACGATGTGATGCTATATGTACAACTGGACATATTTCAATAAATGTTCCGGCCAACTGGAATCACCTCTCCTCTCCTCACCTCTCTCTCTCTCCGTCTCTCTGCTTTGGTCTGTGGAACACTTAAGTGCGAGATGTGGTCAAAGAGTTTAACACGAATGAAAATTCCCTTCAATTGAGGCTAATTGTGGTGCAGACCACAATGTGAACATCTACAAAGTGAGAGGAGAACAGTAAGACAGATAGAGAGAGAGAGAGGGAAGAGTCGGGGGCACCAAGTGGGGCACTGCCACAGTACGTGTCGATAATAATATTTCAGGCTAATTGCTTCTACAATTTCGATCAGCAACGGTAGCCACAAAAGTGACATGCAGCTGACAGCTGAGTTATGATGACGGGGCTGCTACGGATACGATCCACACTCCACACACCACACTCCACACTACACATTCCACTCGACGCACTTACTAACATACTATACATAATACATAATGCATAATATAGTAGTAGTAGTTTTATGGTAGGGCTACTTAAATACTAAATTTCGGGTTATGCATCCGCATACAGCCGGCGGCCATTTTTTTTCAGGAACCCCAAAAATTGTGTACAAATTTACTGTGAAGCTTTCACTGGCAACGCAGGAGCACCAGGAACAAGGCAAACACACACACGCACAGAACCGTTTGATCAGTGATCAGTGATCGGTGATCAGTGATCGGTGATCGGTGATCGGTGATCAGTTTTTATTGAGGTAGCACGAGGCCAGCAGCTCTTTATCAAGCGATTCATCCATGTCCTGGTAGCTAGTGATCGAATAAAAATTACCCTACCAAAACAATTGGAATTTTCAATTCAAATTCCTCTAAATATCTTCATTATTTAGAGTTGGGGATAGGGATAGATAGATTGATATATGATTTACTATAATTTTATGTGTATTTTCTAGTAAATGAAATTAATGACATAATATTATTTGAAATAAATTGAGTAAAATCAAGCATCCTATGTTGATATGCAGTTGATACCCATCAAAATCTATTTAAGGAGTATTTGAAACGCAGTCAAATTAGCTCGACCAAATTGACTAACTTGATTCTGCTCAGATCCTCTGCTTGTCCTTTTGGCAGCGGCAGCGACGGCGACTGAGACCAAGGCAGAGATGAAGAGATGAAGCTTTTGCTGCCACAGTTCACAGACGCTGCGAGGCTATGCGATGCGATGGGATGCGATGGGATGGGATGGGATGGGATGGAACGCGTCGCGAGGCAAAGAGACGCGAGACATAATTACCACCTTTAAGAAGATGATGGTGGTTTTTCGCGTGCTTTGATCTGTGCCGCCGCAACGAGAGACACTACATAGACAGACTCTGAGAAAAACAGAGAGCGAGAGCAAGAGCCAGAGCAAGAGCGAGAGAATGATCACCTTGGAGTGCCGGCGATTACAAGGCGTCACTGTAGCAGTTGTTGTTGCCGTTCTTCTTCTTCTTGTTGCTGTTGTTGTTGTTGTTGTTGTTGCTGTTGTCGAAGCTCAAACTATCTATCGATTTTTAACGCGAGAGCTGACATTAATGGAGTTTGCTCTTTTAATGCTCTTGTGCCTCCTCCAATGCAGGCAAGCCAAATCAACTCTCAACTCTCATTACCTTTAGGTACATCTACTTCATGTAATGAGCATGCGATTTGCCTACTACGTTGCCGCCACAGTGCATGCCATATAAATAAGTCCCGTATACAAAGTAAATAAATAAAATGACACCCTGTTTGTTTGTTTTTTCTATTTAGACCCTGTGTTTAAAAATCACAAAAGGGTCTATTAACTTTGTGCAAGGTCGATTTTTGTGTAACAGGCAGAAGGAGGCGTGCCACACCCCATTAAGTATATATATTCTTGATCAGGAAGAGAAGCCGAGGCGATTGAGCCCTGTCCGTCTGTCTGTCTGTCCGTCTGTCTGTCTGTCTGTCTGTCCGTCTGTACGAACAACTAGATTTCGGAAACTATAAGAGCTAGAGTATTCATATTTGGCACGAACATTGCTGTATGACCGAAGCAGATCAAGTTTGTTTTAAATTTTGGATACCTGCCCCCACTCCCCCGCAATTGGGGATTTCTGTTTGAATTATCTTGTTTTTAGTCAGTTCGTGCTTGTTTTCAACAAATTTTTCGTTGCAGCGTTGCGTTACGGCAATTATACGCATGCGTCATGGATGCGCCCTTTCGCCGACTGTCTGTCCCCCTGTCCGCCTGTCCATCCGTCTATCCGTCTGTCTGTCTGTCTCTACGTTCGAACGCCTTACTATTACATAGTATGGGTAGATAGCTGTATAATTACGGCGTACTTTTTGTTTAAGCTAAAAAGCTGCAATTAAGCTTTCTCGCTCTTCATTTTTTCGCATTCGTATTTTTTGTTTGTATTATCTGTTGATTGCATTTCCATCAAACGCATCGTTTGGGCTCATTATTGAGCCACTTGTGCGGTTACAGTGGTTTCTCAGCATCGAAATCTGCTTCAAAATATATGAAGTTAATTTAGTGAATCCATTAAGTGTGTAGAAACTATTGAAAGACTTGTAACGGAGCTTTTAATTAACGCTTAGGCTCAAAGATTTCGCTATCTAACAATTATGAATTTAGTTTATATTCAATTAAGTTCAATTCATTGTTGAAATAGTAATAATCTCTTAATTTCTTCTCTTTTTTTTACACCTCCAACTATAGACTGACCCTAATTTTCTGATCAATATACGAACATATTATAGTCATTAGGCGTGCGTAATCGCAAAGTTCATAAATCAACACACTTTCTAATAACAATAACAAAACTCATATTAAAGCCGATTTTCGACTAGAACAGGCACAAGGAGTAGCATGTAATAAATGTTTGAAATTTCAAGATCATTAAGTTTTTGCTAATGAAAATAATAGAAATAAAGTCACTTGACTGCATTAAATCGGATTGGACACGCGCACTTGTACCTCGCAACACCCTCCACATGGAAGTAAACCCAAACCTGAATCTGAATGCAAAGCCAACATTATAATCCACCCTCGGCCACTGGATTCATTATGCGGCCAAACATAAAACTGACAGCTAAAACTTAGCTACGCATACCAAAAAAAAAAAATACCAGAACAACAAGAAGAAGAGCGAGTGAGAACAGGAACAAGTGAGAACAGGAACAAGTCTGAAGTATCACAGAGGAGGATATAGAATGCAGGTGTAAATGGGAAGCGGAAATACGTCACGGATTTGCTTGGAGTGGCACACGGGGGGTTGACAATCTATTCGAACACTGAGAAAAACAAACGTTAAGTATGATAATTATTATAAATATTAAGTATTACTAGTTTTACTAATTCGTTGTAGCCAAATAAATCTATGTAAATCAATGATTGATTCAAAATTGTAGAATTTTAATGTTTTTCGCTCAGTGTACTCGTAACACTGCTGATGACTACGAAGAATTTTCAATTCCCCAGCTCAACTTGGAAACTCCTCTAGAGTTCTGCCCTGGCCTGTTAGGCTGTCGCTTTCAAGGTGTATTTTCTGTATTGTCATAATATCCATGTCCTTTTATGATGTCACACACATAGCAATACCACAGAGAGAGAGTGGGGTGTGGCAAGGCGGGGTTAGAAATGTAGAAGGGAAGGTGCTACGGGTTTGTTCATTTAATGAACTTTTCCAAGTGAATGACCGCATTCATTTCAATTTGTCAATCTCGCTTACCACACCCACCCCACCCATACAGAACTGCCCGCACCACCCCCACCATTCGCACCATCCACACCATCCACACCAGCAAGTGGTTTTGGTAATGTGGAGTGATTCGGCAGAGTTTATGTCGTTACGGGGCGTGTTTTAATTCCGCTAAATGGCGTCCTGCCTTATATATAGTGTGTTCAACCTGTATAAAGTATGCATGACAGCTCTTGCTCAATTGCAGGCACACAGACAATCAACTTTTTATCACAAACATAATGTGGCATACTTAAATGTTGTTGTTGTATACCCTGTTCGGAAAGCATAGCAACATATTGTATATAGACTAAAGGACTCACGACTAATAAGTAGCACTTATTAAGCCAACAAAAAAGTCATGATTTGTTCATCATAGAAAGCCCTGATTTAGCACATGTATGCACATTCACATTATACATCTACCGTCATTTTCACATTTTGGATACCCAGCCCCACTCCCCCACAATTGGATACCAACATTAAAAATTGCCATATCACCATATCTGTATTTTGGAGCTAGAACGTTGTGCTTTGGCACATATGTGCTGAATTACACTGTGCACCTACTCTTATAATCAAATTTTGGATACCTATCCCCAAACCCTCACTGGTGGATACCCTGAAGCTTAA
>JBANCZ010002727.1:0-14768 GCA_037040025.1 Sphaerogastrella javana
CACTCACACATGCACTTTTTCTTTCATCCTATTACTCTTTTTCTCTCTCTCTCTCTCTCTCCCTCTCCTGCTCTATCTTCGTATCTTTGTGCCTACGTTAAATGCCGTAACGGTTAATGAAATTGTCTTTTGTCTGCGGCTGCCCGATGACGTCACAGTTGATGAAGCGACTTTATGGCAGCCAACGCAAATACTCTGTCTTTCTCTTTTTGTCTCTTTGTTGTTCTTCCATTTGCCTTTTCCCCAATTCTTTTGCTCACATCAAATGTGCATACATATTTGCAATATCACACAAATGTTTGTCTACAGCACACTCGACTGCAGCTGACTTCTTTAGCATTGTTATTAGGGGGCTAAGCTATGTCAACTTTTGCAAGCGAAAGCTCCAAAATCTTCAAATCATTGTGTCTCATTCACGCACCAACACACAGACAAATGCGAGCGCGAGCGCCCTCCCTCTCTCTCTCTCACTTGCACAGACAAAAGCGAGCGCTCTCTTTCCTTGCTCTCTCTCTCTCTCTATCTCTCTCTCTGTGTGTCTACGTTTCGCTCTTTGCCTGTCGCTGCTTCTGCAGCCTTCTTAAATGGCCAGTAGTATTGTGCAGTGGCGTCGTCGTTGTGTATTGGTAGGGGATGCGCGATGTGCAATAAGTTTTTACAGTTAGGCTGCGGCGCTGGTCGTAAAAAACATTTGCGCAATGTCAACAAATTTGCACGCTTATTAGATTTTCGTGGTTGCACACAATTTCGCCAACTAAGAAGAACGCAGTAGTAAGATAAAGTGCAGCAGCAGCAGCAGTAGAGCAGCAGCAGTAGAAGCAGCAATAGAAGTAGAAGCAGAAGCAGAAGCAGAGGCAGCGCTGCTAGCGTCGCTGTCAGCGCAAAAATATGAATAAAATAGCGCAAAGTTTTGCAGCAACGGAAGTGCATGCTGCGTTTTGCAGGGCTTCGGTTGACCGGCAGAAGCAGCAGTAAAAGTCACACCCCCCCTTTGTACGCCCATTTGGCGCACGCCCACCATTTCTAACGGTCACGGTCGGCGACTGCTGCTAATGAGTTTTGTTGTCAGTTCGCACAGCGCAAATTGGACAGCGGCTGCAATGACCTGCACTCAAACACACACACAGAAACACGCACATACATACACACGCACACATATACACATACAAACCAGCACAGAGCAATGCTGCTTCTGCTTTTATTTTTGCTTTTTCTTTTTCTTTTGCACTTTGCCTTTGCATACGTATCTCTCTGTGTGTGTGTGTGTTTGTGTGTATGGTGAGTTAATATTTGCTGCATAAATTCCTCTGCTTTTGATTTTGCTTTTGCTTTGCGTCCCTTTTGTGTTTTACTTCTACTTTTGCTTTTGCTTTTGTTGTGCTCATATTATAAATTAGAGCAAAGACAAAAATTCAGCAAAATTTGTCTGCATCGCAACAACAAAAACAAAAACAAAAACAACAACAGCAGCTCTAAGCTGCGACGTCAGCAGCGGCATCGGCAGCGACGCTAGCAGAAAAGTTGCTCTGGTCACTCTGGCCATAGACCGCACACACACACACACAAACCATCGTACGCACAGTGCATGTAACTAATATAAAACTGCATTTTTAGCTGCTTTTATTTATAGCTTTTTTTCGCTTTTTCATCAAAATAAACATATTTCTAGCTAATTTGTTTGCAACGCTAAAAATATGCAAATAATTTTTAATATAAATGCTAAAAAAAACATCAAATATTTTGTAATAAACATAAAATTTTTACAGCATTTATAAAAAAAAAACGGTGCTTTATTTTAGCTTCAAACCAATGGTTTTTTAGCCTTAAAACGTCAACTTTTAGCTATTAAAGCTTAATACTTAAAATATACTAATACTAATAAAATACTAATACTTTAAAATTTATTGATAACATGTGTGATCGGTTGAGTTGTGTCTGGCTCAGCTACACAAACTATCATTAAGCGCTAAAAAAAAAAATGTTCGAAATAAAAAAATACCAAAACAAACTGATCGAAATGCAAATTTAGCAAATTGGAATTTTTTGCAATGATAATGAGTGAGCCACAAGTCATCGCAAATAAAATGCACACAGAGATGTGCAAACAATAACAAAAACAGGTTAAACGATAAACAAACAGCACCAATAACAATAACAACAACAACAACAACGACAACATCGATAAATGTGACCAACAATTGCAAACAAAAAAATACATGAAAATTATACAGGGAAATACTGCAGCCAATTTCAGTGCCAAATAAACACAAAATGAATGTGTGGAAAGCACAAATGTACACAAAAGAGAGAGAGAAAGAATAGACAGACAAAACGGACAGTCAGACAGACATAGCGGTGAGAAAGTGCACAAATATGACACTGAATTGTTTTTCACATTGCACTAAAACAACACCAAAAGAAAACAAAATAAATTTTCTATAGGTTCTCTCCAAATTCACAATGACCGCTTGAAATTTCATTTCACACATTTTCGCTGCACAACCCACAAACACTAACACACACAATATTACCTATCGATGGGCTTGGGTTGGGTTTTATGTATGCAAACATGACATTCATAGGGTCTGCATTTTGAATTTACATTGTAAATTTGTTGAGTGATTTTGATTTTTTTTTTATTCGCGAATTTCTAAATAGTTAAACATGCGAGTGGTACCCAAATAGCTGCCTTATACCATCCAGCTACCCAGGATTTTTCAAGATCCTGTTTAAAATATTTTATAATATAATATAATACTTTCCCTTCTAGTTATTTCAACAGTCAAATTTTGTTGTAGTTTTCATAAATAGCAATATTCGAGAGCAATACTTTAAATAATATAATGAAATCCTTGCGAAATACCATACCATCGATATTATAATACTGCACGTCCGTCCATGCATTTGAATCGATAGAGGAACAAAAACACTCAATGATATATTTGATTTCATATAGTTATTTAAATATTATAAAGCCAACAGAGCTGCATAAAGTCTCCATGTATCTGTAGCTATTCTCAATGTTTGTCATGCTGCCACAAGCGACAAAAGTTTCGACATTTATGGGAAAATACCGGATATATGGCATAGCTTCATTCATATATTTATTATATCAAAAATAGAGGAAAACAAAAACTTTCCCCATGTGTTTTGACACAATTTTAAATAATAATAAGGCAAGTACCTATGCAACCCGCATCACCACCCCCTCAACTCATTCGCTCTACCGAATAACCCAAAGTTTTGTAGCACCCGATGCCGCATAGAGTTTCAAGCGCGTCCGTATTTCTTTTGAAATGCATATTCCCACAAGAGCTGGAAACTAACGTCACCCAAAGTGCGCTCCTCTTCTGCTACTACAGCTGCCTTCTTCTGCACCCTGTAGCGGAAAAGTATGGGCATTACGGTTTCTATGGCCTTCTGTGTGAGGCGTGTCTGTGGCGACATTAGCACAAAGACATAGCCCGAGGGAAATATGGCACATTTGATAACCTGATCAACATTAAAGAGTAAATACGGTTCAATTGTTGGTCGATATTCGCTTTGGCCACTAAACTCCTTGTCAAGCTCTTCGAGATCAATGCGAAATGGCATGCAGAATGTGGCATTGACCACACTGAACCTGGGATTTACGTAGCGCGGATTATAGCCTATGACCTCCACGGTGCGCATGAATGCACTGATGCCCAAGGCGGCGCAATCGGAGCTGTAACCCTGGCAATAGATTTTACCATGATCGTAGACCTTCACGACACTCAAGGGACTCGATTGGCGTACAAACAAGGCAGGCTGCACGTCCGGTTCATATTGTGAGTGCTGTATCATAGAGTGCAACTCCTCCAGATTATATTCACAACAAGTGTTTACCAAACAGGTAAAGGGACTACAAAAAAAGAAACAGGGAAAATTAGGGAAAGTTAATGAAAAATCTATTTTTCGTTTTCACTTACCGATACAACATTTTCAAATGACGCTCCACAGCATTCAGCTTGCCAATATCCTTGAAAATGTTTAATATATCATCATCGGAGATTGTTTCGCTTGAGGCTCTCTGAATATTCGATGTGTCTTTCGTTGATTTTATCGTAGGTTTTGTGGTTATTTTCTTAGTAATGTCTGTAGTTTTGGGTACAGCTTTAATTGTTGTTCCCGAATTTCGTTTTGCCATAACTTTGGTTTGGTTTTTTATACTTTCTGAGATTCTTTCACTCTCACTTGGTTTGTTTCTATTTTTCGATGCTGCCCGACATTTCTTTTTATCTGGCTGCTTCTTAAACTCTGTAAAAAGTCGTCGCCGTGAAGTTCTCTTTCTTTCATACATTTCAGGACTGACTGGCGTAGGTGGACGTTTTATATGGGTTAACCTAATGCAAATTAATAAATATATTCATTGTATTACAAACAAATTATATTTCATTATAAATTTAGATAACTTACTCGAACATATTGCCCAAACTCGCTGAAGTTGTTGAAAGAGAAATGCAATTTTCTTATTTGGCAGTTTCAGTAGCCCTGATAAACGATAAACCCAGCATGAAACAGCCCTGTTAATATAACAGCACTGTTAATTGAGATTGCAGCCCTATAATAACATAATAAGGGTAACCCTATACATTAACATTCTGTTACAGCGCTGTTATTCATTATACAAACTTTACAATAACAGAATAACAATGAATCTATGCATTACAGCTGTGTTAAATTAACATAGCGTAAAATAACATTTATCGATAGATTAGTTGTCAAAGCGTGGATTATCGAGAGAGTTAGAGATAGAAAAATAGATAGAGATAGTTTTAGACTAACAAAATTAGATAATTTCTAAGAGTATTAAGAGTATTAGAGTATTCAAAGAATATATCGTAAGAATAAAATTGTGTAATATATTATTAGAATGGTAAAATTTGAATCTCTGTTGTTTGAGCGATTGGTGAAAGCAAAGAAATCGCTGCAGTCAAGCGGAAAAACTATTTGGAAAAATGGAGAGGAAATGCAAGAGCGGTGAATGGCAACCGTTAAGGCAAACAATCAAAATATCATTCAAATTCAAATCGTAGAAATTGCATAATTGAAACCCCATTGAAGTCCATTAATAACTTTATTATGCAGCCCAGTGCAATGCAAACACAGACAGTAACACAAAGAGAGCGTGTGTGAGTGAGAGATAGCGATAGACGGAGTGGGATAGAGCTAGTCATATTTGGCAGAATTTTGGGTTTTAGGGATTCCGGAGAAGTGGGAGAAGAGGGAACTAAAGGCTGACGTTGGCTCATCAAAACCGAAAAACCACTTTGCTCAACTCTTTTCAAAGTGCATACATCATCAGCGCTAAGCCAAAACAAAAAAGAAAACCCGGAAAACGGGACCAAACAGGGCGAATCGGGTAAGAACCAAATTGCGGTGCGAAAGGGAAATTGGCTGTTGTGGGAGGTGGAGTTGGATGTGAGAGTGGATCGTTTTGGGCGCCCTGTAAAAGTTTTGTGCAATGTTGATTTTTCCGCAAGACTCGGCAGCAGCGCGTCCAGACGGTCGACAGCTCATTGGAGCAGTCACAGCGTGGGAGAAATAGTGAGAGAGAGACAGAGAAAAACAGAGGGAGTGAGAAAAAGAGAAAGAACGATTGGGGTCCAAGGAGCACAGCTGCCACAGGGCACTTTATATGAATAAAAAAACCGCATTTCAGGCAAAATTCTTGCAATAATAAAAATATCGCAACAATCGGGCAAAAACAAAGAGCAAAGAAAATGCAAAGGAGTCAAGAAGAATCCAGTGAAAGTGGCGCGTTATTAAAAGTGAGGTTAGCTACGAAAAGTGTATGTACGTATATATACAGATATATCAATATATGTATGTATATCAATACATCAATATGTAGTTGTAGAAGTTGTTTCAATTGTTGCCATAGTGCAAAAACTGGAAAAGTTGTAATCGAAGTGAGGTTAGTTTATATAAAGTTAGGTTTCGGTTCTAATATATATATATATATACATATATATATGAACATTGCTTTAAAGATAAACAGAAAGTTAAATAGTTCAATACAAAATGTTAAATGTAATAAAAATGCCAACTGGGAAAAGCATTAAAAATGACTTCTGCTTGACTGAATCGGATTGTGAAAGGGGTTGAGAGAAGGCATGATGATGATAATGATGATGTTCATGTTGATGTTGCCACGTTCGGGTTGTTCGTTGCACCGATGCCCTGTTGACTTTTTGGAACTATTATTGTTGTTGTCGTTTGTTGTTGTCGTTTGTTGCTCTTTGTTTTTACTGTTGCTGATGACAAACAAAACAATAGAATCAAAGCGTTTTAATGGCTTTTGTGTGTAAAATGAATGAATGAAATGCGAATGTGAGTGTGAGTGTGAGTGTAAATGTGAGTGTGAGTGCGGCAAACGTTTCCTGCTTTCATTTGCAGCGTCATTTGCGCTGTTTGACCTCTAGCTATGCCATTACACCGCCTCTCCTTGCAAACCCCTACACTTATAACTAACAACGGCCACCCCTAGAGCCTCATCCTTACCTCTACACCTTTTCCACATACCCTCTTGATTGGCTTATGTATGTGTGTGTGTAGGTAAATGCTGTAACAAGCGCTAATCGATAAAAGGGGCGACCATGCCATACACCACTCTGCTCCAACCTCTCCGCCCCATTTGTCCTGTTTCAGACACTACTTCTTCCTCGGAGGAAGCTGCATGCGTATGAGTACAAGCTACAACTGTGAGTTGCCATTATTGGTTTTTTGTTACAACTCGCATTTGCAAGTTACCAACTTGCCACAAACGATGCTATCTCCAGCTCTTCTTCTCCATCTCCACTCTCCACTTCTCTTCCACATTCTCCCTCTGTTGTCTCCCTATGCGCTTGTAAGAGTGACAATTAAAGGAACCCGAGACCCGAGACTCTGCTCTGCATGAAAAGTCTTTACCATTCCGTTTGTCTGGCTGTCAGTTTCAGGTTTTCCTTTACGCTCATTCTTTTCAACTTCAAGGCAGCAGCCAAACCTGAAAACCACCAATTATGAATATGTGGAAAAAATGAAAGAGTTGACCATATTATCGAAATCGTGATGGTAAATAAAATGCTTTAAAGTTTGATTTAACTAGAGAGTATAAGTAGGGTTTGTAAATGAATCTAAATCCATTTCTACATTCTATGTTAATGTGAAATATAAAAGATATTCAAATAATTAGAAATATATATCATTCTTTTAATCAGTTTTAGTCTCAATCAAAATCTCAGTTGTATATTTTAGTTCAATTCTTAGATAATACCATAAGTAAGGTAATTTTTAGGCATATATACTAGTTAAATTGGGTTCAATTTATTGTTTGTTTGTCGATTGATATTGTGGGCAAGGGGCGTGGCAGTATTCAAATCAAATAGCAAGCGATTCCATTGAGTCGGGCTAATTAGACGATCAAGGGTCATGCTCATGTCAGTGAACGCACTATACCCCAGGCCAACCCTAACTCCCCTAAATCTATTTCACTGCCATATGAAAGGCACACGATTTACTGCTGAATAGAGCAATGCTAAGATATAGCCGAAAGGAAAGGGTAATGGGCGGTGGGCGGTGGGCGGTGGGCAGTGGGCGTTGTTCTATGTGTGGGGGTCTGAAAATCAATAGCTCTATTATTATTGTAGGCGAAAGCGACGCGCTGATTGACAGCCTAATTGAGGTTTCTGACTTCTTCAACTTATATGCCAGGCCAACGACCGATTTACTGCTAACATAGAAAAAATAACGAATACACTGCCAGAAAAATCTATAAAATAACAACAACAATACGATACGACAAATAATAAATTTATAAAGAAAGAATGAGGTTGAAATCAGATTAAGCCTTCTATTATTGGGGCTTGAGGCGTTCTTTAAATATTTTGGATATAACTAAAGTATTATGTAAAGTTTTGGACTTGATAGGCAGAATTTACGCATCATTGTATTAAATATTTAAAACAAAACTAAACTAAAATATAAATCTGTTTCTACTACGTGGTATATAAGTAATGTACTTCAGTAAATGTATGGTCTATTTACCGATTTATTAAAGATATTTCATTTTCTGTTATTTTTGTCCTTATAATATTATATATTATTAGATTTCGTTCAGTGTAGAGTAATATTGCAATAGGGAAAACTACAAGCATAACAACAACATCAATACCCTTTCCCTCAGTACATTAAATATTTGCCAAAACTCACACTTGAAGTGTGCTAGTATTTGTGTGGGTGTATGTGTGTGTGTGTGTGTGTGTGTGTGTGTGTATTGAGTGTATTTCCTTTTGAATTTTTTATTGATTGAACTGTTTAATGTCAATTGCTGTGCAAATACTAATCAAACGCTTGGTTTACGCAATTAAGAAGTAAACACAAGTTTCCACCTCCGTTCCCTTTCATTACCCATCACACGACCACCACAGCCGCTCAATGGTATACGAAACTCCTACGCCTTTTCACACGCCCACTAGTCAAAACAAAAAGGGGGGTTTAAAGGTGAGTTGGCATGTAAGTCGGGTCTTAATTAGCATTTACATTGCGTGCAACACACGGCAAGACATAAAATTAACGCCCCAAACACAACGTTCTACTACACTGCCACAAAATAGTTGAGTTTCTTTGTAGTACATACTAAGGTATGACTATACACAAATATTTTTAGGCCATCCTTATCAATAAGAAGCTTAAATTGTATAATCAAAATCATGTGATTCAGAACCAAAGTTCAAAATTATTTGAATAGTCGAAGCTTTAATGAGATTATGTGATAATCTACATATACCTCGCACCTATGCAAAATAGGGTGGAATAATTTACCAAATGAAGATAACATACAAAAACTGGGGTGAAACTGGGGGCAAGATCATTTCCATATTATGGAACTATATATGTGTTATATATTGTCAGTATGGTTTACATGTATGTACATGTATTGTAATCTGCAGGGTGTATTCTATATGCCACACTTGTGTTCTATTTGTTTTATAATGGACTTTAGACACGATCAGACGATGGGTATGGATTTTGTCCTATAAATACTCGACCCTTATTAAGAACCGTACAGTTGCTTTGCACATTTGATCATTGGAACGTCAATAAACGCAAAATGTTGTTTAAAATCTTATGCATAATCGTGTTCATAAGTGGATCAAGTGTATGCTTTGGGTGTACCCCGAACAGTGAGTTCAACAACACCAATATGTTACTCACAATCAAATCGTTGCTATCGGAACTGAGGTAAAGATTTACAATGTACTATACTACACTAAATTGAACTGCAAACATATTCTACTTGACAGAGATGAGCAAAAGTTGATTAGATCGGAACTAACAATCATTAAAAATCAGCTAAACTTAAGCATTGGACGACAGACCATAACACCTACTCCAGTTTTTCATAGGACTAACTGTGATGAGACAAACACATTTTTTAAGCCCGATGGCATACAGGAAATCCTGGTACCAAGCTTTAGTTCTCAACCGTTTCAAGTTGTCTGTGATGCAAAAGTGCGAGGCGGTGGCTGGACGATCATTTTGCGTCGTCTGGATGGTAGCGTAGATTTTTATAGAGATTGGAAGGCTTACAAGGAAGGTTTTGGCAATTTGGAGGGTGAACACTTCATGGGCCTGGATAAAATCTATGCCTTAACGTCGCAGAAAAACCAAGAGTTGTATATCCTACTGGAAGACTTCGAGGGTGATATACGTTATGAGACCTACAACGATTTTGCCATTGGCGACGAACTGGATGCATATGCTCTACAGAGAATTGGCGCTGCCAGCGGCACAGCTGGGGATTCTATGAGTTATCACCATAACATGAAATTTTCCACTTTTGATAGGGACAACGATCCACACAAGAGTAACTGTGCCAAGCTGTACACGGGCGGCTGGTGGTATAACCAATGTCATCACAGTAATTTAGCTGGCAAATACAATGATACAGACGATGGCAGAGGCGTTAATTGGTATCACATGAAGGGGCACAACTATTCACTAAAACGTGCTGTGATGATGATCAGACCGAAGAAGTAATACAACATTATAAAGAATTTGAAATAAACAAAATCCTCAAGTATAACAAGTAAATCCTGTCTCTTATCTATTGTTAGAGCGTGCATCTTGTCGAGTCCTAAGGAATGCTCACCATCTCAGTTACCACATTCAGTCTTATAAGCTTCCCATCCCCTATAAAAGTTTACGCTACCATCAAGTCTACATAATAATAAATAATAAATAACCGTCCAACCATTTTCATGAGTCGCAGTAGACCTTAAAGGGTTTTGAGCAATAAACTGGAATGACTGTTATAGAGCCCTGTTGATTTCGTAGAGGCGGTTGCCTTAGCACAGTTACTATCGTAGTTCCTGTGCAGTTTTGCGCCTTTAGTAAGTTTCTTATCCTCTTTGATAACGCGATGATCCTCTCTTAACACTTTTTGGTGTTCTTTAATGGCAGTTTGATGTTCTAGGATCAGCTTTAGATGGTCTGTTATGGTTGCTTGATCCGATCTGATTAGCTGCAGCTCCAATCTGAAAAAAAAATGTTAGTTTATATTATGTTACATTCTGTAATATACGTGGCTTACCTGATTTTGGCTAGTAACTGTCTGATCGGAATGTATGCATTGGTCGCGTTTTCAGCACACCTCAAACCAATAGGCTTTGGCAAGAAAAATATGCCAATAAATTTCGATAGCATCGTGAAGATAGATTTCAGCTAGTCTCGTCAAATCAAGAGACAGTGTCCAAAGCCCAAGAATTTGTCAGTTGATTGCTGTTCAAATTAACAAGATGAATTGTTATAATATATTGTGTGTAGCTATTTTTAGATAATGCAAGAATGAATATGAAAATACTAGAAATTTTGTAGCTGATTATCTATAGACATCACTATCTCAAATTGAATTGAAAGAGTGACGTGGTAGTGCAACGTCAATCGATTGTAGCGCTTGTTTAAAGCGTTTTATTGTGTACATTCTGTAACGTCTATACTTTTTCCTTTAAGACCGTTTAACAGTTTTTGGGTGCCTAACAAACATCGTCGTTATAACGCATACGAAATGAAACGGTCAAAAACCTTTTCACAATGATCCAAAAGTCTGAAGCACACTTTTTCTAGCCTGTGAACCATTAAAAAGTCTCGTCTGGCAGGCGCATAACCCTCAGCACAACCCGTCCTATACTTCTTTCAGAGAGTTATATAGAACTTTTTTCCGACTATTTGTTTTTTTTTTATTGAACTTTCGAGTAGGGGTTTTCGTTTGGAACTGCATTTTGACAGGGCCATACAAAGGTCTGGTGCGAAAAGTTAACGAATTTGCATTATTTGTTTTATTATAGTTCGTGTTTTTTATTTCTATTTATTTTTTATTTATTTTTTTTTTGTTGCTGTTATTGTGCGGTTCAATGTACCCAGAATTGATTTATTAAAGGTTTTGGTATGTGTGTAGTGAAACTTTGTTTCAATTAAGCAATATTAGTGTGCATGTAGTTTATAGAATGCAATCAATATAATAATATATTATAATTATGTGGAGTTGTTTTAATCAATTGCACATTTTTTGTTCAGTTATAATATAAAATATTGTTTATGAATTTTCATTACAATTACAGTATAATGTAAACTGATAATAGAAATGAACTGAAAAATTCCCAACAATTATTAGCTCTGACTGTCTACAGATTGTATAGAGCCCCAACATAATTAGCTACAATATCGAGTTCATAATAATTTCGAGCTGACAAAATGCCAACTATGGATGGCGCCAAGAAAAACATCTGTTATATGATAATCTGCTCTTGCGTAAGCACAAACGTTTCGCATTCGAGTGGATTCGAAAATGATATCCATTGCACTTCTATGCCACTTTAGAAACAACTAAGGAAAATGGCTCGACTCGAAAGAGAGAGAGAGAGAGCTCTACATGATATCCGTTTGTTCTCATTCAAATCGCATGTAAAAACTATATAGAGTTCGTTTTACAGGCTAAAAAGAAATGAAAAAACCAAAAGGATTTCAGCACTTGGAACTGTTCCAGCTGTACGAAATATCATACAAAATGTAGTGTATTCTGGCTAAAAATAGGCGTTGGGGATGGTAGTACTGTGGTGCAGTGGGGTGCAACGGAAATGCCGGAAGCATATAGCGCTGGAATAAAGTGTTGCATACTGTTTGTGGCGTAACAATAATAAAATATTGCAATTTTGCGGCTACAACACAAATGCTTGCTTTTATGAGTGTTCTCTGTATCACTGTACCTTCTCTCATCTCTCTCAAGTTCTCTGTATGCCTCTAGCTGCATAAAGATCTGCTTACAACTAAAGCTAATCTGTTTTAAGACGCTAAAAAAGTTTACTAACTTTGCAACTATATGTTTAAAAAAAAAACTCTTAAGATAAGCATGTTCTGGTTTACTATTTCACCAGTAATTCACCCATCTCACAATACTACTCTCTCTCTCTCTTAGTAATATAGGACTTAATAGAGAAATACCCAAGATCGAGGATTTAGACCCTAGACTATCTACATATCTACGAAATTATTAGCATCACTTATTATTCGTTTAATGCTCTACTCAGTTGCATCGTCAACACTGGGAACAGTTGTACCATCAATTGAGAAAGGCAAAAACAAAACTTTAATGACGACAAATGCTCTCCCGTCGTGCTTTTCCATTTTCCATAATACATTTGATATTTTATTGCATTACATTTCCCTGGCTTATTACATTTTGGCTTTTAAGCTGTTGACACAACTTGATTTCCGCAATTGCTCCCACTCTACTGTCTGCCCTCCCAGAGGTCAGCCTTGATTCCTTGATTCCTTCATTTCTTCTTGGTCGTGACTGGTCAGTTGAGTGCCGAGTGCAGTCAAGGGGGGCAAAGCATGGGGTGTCGGGTGGTACAGTACAGTTCAGTTGGGTTCAGTCAAGTCGCGTCGAGTTGAATTGAGTCGAGTTGGATGGGATGGAGTGCAGTGGAGTGGAGTGGAGTGGAGTGAAGTGGAGTGGAGTCTATTCACAGTGTTGTGTCACCACCCACATCGTTTTGTTTTAGCCTTACGTTTTGTTCCACTAATGCTATCTCTCTTACTCACTACGACTCTTTCGTACTCTCTTCTTGTTCTACTATTTCTCATTTTTTTGTGTATTTTCACTTTTGGGCAGTTCGTCTGCTTTTTGTGACCCAGAAAACCCCAACAAAATTGTGTCTAATGGGTTTTTGTTATGCTTCTATTTTTTTTTTTTTTCCTTTTTGTTGTGACATTTTGGGTATAATGTTTCCGGTTTCCGGTTTAAGGTGTGCTGCGCTTGTAGCGTATGCGACAATTTCCGCTTCACCCACACAGTGGGCGGCAAATGAAATAGGGTCAACTCTCAGTGAAAAGCCACAAGTCACAAGTCACAAAACAAAGTCGAAAAGTTTTCGTTTTTGGCTACAACTTAATATAAGTACATCTGACTCACACTGGGAACTTATCTCTCCGACAGACCCCCACCCCCCACCCTCCCAAAATTTCTCTTTTCTCAGTCTGTCTCACACTCTGTCTTTGTCTCTGTCTCTGTCTCTTTGGCGCCCAACATCAAAAGATGGCAACGTTGAGATACTTTCAGCTAATTTCAGTGCGCCGTAAACATGACAACGTAATTATTTTTTCTGTCAAGCGTCGAGGGATGCTCGACAGATAAGACACAAATCCAGAATCTACAGTAGCGCCTGTGCCACTGTGATTAATGGCATGAAGCCCTGGCGACATTTGCATACGAAATTGAAAGCAAATATTTGCACTGATACGAGTAGCATTTTTCAGGAAGTGAGGAGCAACGGGGATGGGTTGCTGCTGCGCTAATTGCACTTTGACTTTTGAACCGTATAGAAAGTACGACACCCTATGACGCGACCATCACATACTCTCACTTTATCCTTATCTCACTGTCTCTCTGCCTCTCCCACTCTTTACACACATGTGCACAGTCTGGGTCATGCGACTAGAGCCACACTTGACGTAAATTAGACAAGTAATTCAAGGCGCCAGCTGACAACATGGCGTACCCTGGCTCAAGGCCTCACACAGTGACGCACCGAATGAAGGCCTTTTGGCGCCATTTCGATTAATACCAAGCGACCTTTTTAAAAAAAAAAAAACGCCATGCCATAGACTTTTTCATGCCGTTCTATTTTCGACAATGGACCGCCTCGCCCCGCCTCTAGGCCAAAAAGGCCCTCAGTCTGCATGCGCACCTGCTAATTTGTGTGTCTACCTAACTGTTTCATCTGCATCCTGAACCTTTCCAAAAATAACTGCCTACCTTTTCTGTGGAGCTGGAAAAAAATCAATGAATGTATATATATATATATTTAAGTAACACAGACAGCGGGCTTAAAGCGTAATGCTGGGGCCTTGGTCCTGGCATTCGTGAAACGTTTGAGCTGCGCATATTTCAATGTTCTTCTCTACAGATTATATAGAATTTATGGCATTTGCATAAACGTAGTCGTATTTATAGCATTCATTCCTGAAGCTATATACCATAATCTATATCTTCATTGATAGAAATGTGTAATCAAAATAAAATAATAAATAATTCAAATAAAATGTAATTTCTTACAGAATTTCGTTAATTACAAGACCTACAATTTGGGAAAGTTTTGATCATAATTACTATAGTACACTATATGTATATACAGTATAATTCGCTTAGCTGCCTCGATGCTTAGCTGCATCGTCAAGATAACTGCCTTAATTTCTATTTTTTC
>JBANCZ010002728.1:0-14766 GCA_037040025.1 Sphaerogastrella javana
GGTTCTGACCAATCAACAGCAACCACGACGCACACACACAAGTGTAGTTAGTTTTTGATGAACATTTTTGCCAATCGTGTTATTTTGACGTGCGCTTAATTCATTCACAAAAGATAAGCGAACTATGTTTATTTGAATAAACCTTAGATTTGAATACAATTAGGAGCTACCACGCAGACTTAATTTAACTGATTCACATAATGCAGCTAATTAGATGTTTGCTGCTTGTGCAGCTGGCGCTCTTTCTGGTGGATGTGGCGTTGGCGGGGCGAGACTTTTACGGCATTCTGAAAGTGAAGCGCAACGCGAACACAAATGAGATAAAGAAGGCGTATCGGCGACTGGCTAAGGAGCTGCATCCAGACAAGAACAAGGATGATCCGGAGGCCTCAACCAAATTCCAAGATCTGGGTGCTGCCTATGAGGTGCTGTCGAACGCGGACAAGCGCAAGACCTATGATCGATGCGGCGAGGAGTGCTTGAAGAAGGAGGGTATGATGGATCATGGCGGTGATCCGTTCTCCAGCTTCTTTGGTGACTTCGGCTTCCACTTTGGCAATGGCGATCCACACCAGCATGATACGCCACGCGGCGCTGACATCGTCATGAATATGTACGTGTCCCTGGAGGAGCTCTACTCGGGCAACTTTGTGGAGATTGTGCGCAATAAGCCTGTGATGAAGCCCGCCTCGGGCACCCGTAAATGCAACTGCCGACAGGAGATGGTCACCAGAAATTTGGGCCCTGGCCGTTTCCAAATGATACAGCAAACTGTGTGCGATGAGTGTCCCAATGTCAAGCTGGTCAACGAGGAACGCACGCTGGAAATCGAGGTGGAACAGGGTATGGTCAATGGCCAAGAAACACGCTTCGTTGCCGAGGGCGAGCCGCACATTGATGGCGAGCCTGGAGATCTCATAGTGCGTGTGCAGCAGATGCCACATCCACGTTTCCTGCGCAAGGACGACGACTTGTATACGAATGTTACCATCAGTCTACAGGATGCGCTCATTGGTTTTACAATGGAGATAAAGCATCTTGATGGACACAAAGTAGCCATAACGCGGGAAAAGATCACCTGGCCAGGAGCACGCATTCGCAAGAAGGGCGAGGGTATGCCCAACTTTGAGAACAACAATCTGACGGGCAATCTCTACATCACGTTCGACGTGGAGTTCCCCAAAAAGGATCTAACCGAGGAGGATAAGGAGGGTGAGTTGACCTTTAATTAATCGCATTCTACAAATTGAATAATATTTATAATCTTGTTGTTATTGCAGCTCTGAAGAAAATACTCGAACAGTCGTCCATAAATCGCGTCTATAATGGACTGTGAGTGGGTCACATAGGATTGATGGTGGATCAGGAGCTGTACTTTAAGTAGTATTTATTGATAGTGTGAAGACTTCGTTGCTAACCGTTTAACTATAGTCTAGAAACTGTAAATTACAAAGAACTTGTCGCCGTCGTTCCATGCCACAAGCGGCTGCAGCAACATGAACATGAACAGATTAACAATTAGACCACAGACCTAAGGAGCAAAATAAACAAAAAAATATTCAAATTCGAAATGGATTTAGTTTTTAATTGCAAATATGGTTGCTGAATAATTTCATTCAATTTGGAGTGCCTTTGTTTACAGGGTATTAGCATGCCTATGCCACAATGATGATTTTAGTATTTTTTTCATTGAAGTGGCAACGCCATGCCAACAGCTGTCAAACGCGGCGCAGGACAATGCCATCAAAGAGAGTGGGCGGTGGAGAGCAAGAGAGTCAGAGTAAGAGAGTGTGAGAGAGAGAGAGAGAGTGAGCGGGAGAGCGCGTGGACTTCGCCAGGCAATGGCAACGGTTTAAAGAGCGCAGAATTTTTCAGCAGTGTGAACGTTTCAGGCAACGGGGCTGCAGCCTTTTTTTTGTATTTATAACAAAACGATTAAAAAAATATATATATATAAAACGACAAACAACTGCAACAAATCGCTGTCCGAATATTTAATTAAGCTTTTATCAGTTTGCCAATTGAACGCCACCCCGCCCCCGCTTCAAATCTAACGAACGAACAAACTTAACCTGAAAAATCAGAAGGTCCCCACATTAAAAATTCAGAGTAATCGCAAATAGATCATGAATGACGTCTGATTTTTTATTAACTAAAGGTAAGTAATCGTAATACTCTTACTGCTGGTTAATGTTAGGCATTGTTTATTTTACCTTCTGCATGGCGAATGTAACGGTTAACTGTTAACTATAAAACAGGCAGCTGTAGCGCTGTCCCTTTCGCACGCACAACCCATTGAGCCGCACTCTGTTATCGATTTTCTCGGCGTGCTGCCCCTTTTTTACATCAAGTGACCCAAAAAAGAAGGAAGCGCATGTTGTGGCTGCATAGTCGACGTGCTGCTACCCTGTAATGGCAAAAATTTTATGTTATGAGGTCAACAAATACCCTGTAATCGCAAAATTTTAAAGTTATGAGGTCACATAAATAGGTCAAGTGCTTGAAGTCTTATAGTTTTCTATGATTCACCAAACAGACTTTATGTAGCTGTGTTTACTCTATAACTTCCAAGTTTTAACCTACATGGCGCATACCCTGTACAGGCTGAGACAATGCCAGCTCTAGGGTGAGTTTCCGTTTGTGTCTGAGCGGGGAGTTGGCTAGAGCCGGCAGCCGTTGCGTGTTCGTCGTCTGACCCAGGGGCCGTACCCCTTAATTAATTGGCCAGTTGGTCACTGGATTTGGAATTTCTTTACTTTTGCCCAGGCCCCATCTCATCTACCGCCCATATGGGCGGCAGTTAACCCAAATACTATGTCACAATATTGTTGCAGCGTTTGGGCAACTGCAACTGCTGACCCATTGAGTAAATATTTGGTCGACCAACTGTGCTAAATTCCAGCTGCTCCTTCTATGCTCTACTATATGGTTGTTTTTTTTACAGCTTGCACCTGTCTACGCCTTGATGACATCCAAGCAATTTCTACTGGTCATCCTGCTGCTGATACCATGGCCACCGTCGAGCGTTATAAAGCTGCTCTGCTCCAGAGATAACAGCCGGCTGGTGCGAAAGATTGTGCGCTCCAAGTGGACGCCTATCTTGGATAAGCATCAGGTAAGCCAGTATCAATAAACCTTTCCATATATACTATATGATCAAATTAAATGTCTGTTCAGGTCAAACTTCCTCTCGAATGCCCACTGCATCCGTTGAGAGATGTGTATGCACCGCGCCAGGATGAGAAGCAGCGAGATCGGCCCACGCAATGGACGTGCAGGCGTTGCGGCAAGAGTTTCTACCAGGAGAAATATCTCGATCTGCACTTTGACACGCGCCACAAGTCAATCATCAATGAGGTAAGTCATGGATTTCTGTCCAAGCTGCTCCATCAGTGTTTGTATTATGTGGTTTGTTTTCCAGGCGGAAGATGCCGTGTGTTTGGCGGATTTCTGTGACATTATGCGCTGCGAGGTGTTCCAAACGGAGGATGCCTCGAGTCTCAAGTTCGGGGATCAACACATTGTCACCGACATCGAGGTCTGGGGTGATTCACTGGGTCAGAACTCCGCACTGGCCAAAGCCAATGCTGCCTACTTGAGTTTAATACCAAGGTAAGCCAGGATTTCTTTGATCGAACTAACGACTGACTGTGTAATCTTCGACAGAACTTCCACATTGAGTGCCACGCGTGCAGCCAAAGTACAAAATCGTCAATTACTCCAAGAAAAGCCAATTCAAAGCGAAAAAACATCGTTGCCTCAGTCGGATGCAGCCGAGGATGGCTCAGCAGTGAAGCCCAAATCTGCTGCGGAGAAGCTGCTTATGAAACTCAAGGAGCTGGGCCAGACGCATCTGAAGCGTGGCGAAGCCGAGCCTCAGCCAGACGCCGCATCCAAGCAGAATGAAACGGAGCAGGGCGGACATAGTGGCGATGCGGAAGGCAGTGGTCAACAGGAGGAGGCAGCCAAGTCACCTGAGACTGGTCAGGCCAAGGTACGCGCCAACTGCAAGCCGGAGGAGCTGAGCAAGCTGAAGACGCGCTGCGAGCAGTTGCTGCGTGGCTGCATTGGCGGCTTGCTGCTCTCGATGACGGATCAATCTTTCATTGAGATGGAGGAGGAGATGAACAAGGCGGTCTGCTGGTACCTCACCTGTGATCGGTACTGGGAGGATGGCCCACTAGAACCACGTGCCTTTCCCTGGGGTCTCATTGTCATACTCATATTTGTGCTCTCTACGGGCATCTGTTTCTGCTACTACATCATTTGGATACTCTTTGAGTAAGTGCAATCCGGCGGCATTACGTTCAAGTTTGAGTTTGAGATTGAGCAAACCCAAGTTCTTTGTTTCAGCTCCGAAGAAACGACAATCAATGCCAACCACTATGCAGGCGTCGGAGCCGGCGGCAGCATCTACATGCCTGCTGCACAGCAACTCTACCATGCCGACTATGCAACGCATCCCGAGCTGCAGCTGGACGCCGGCGGGATACCTGGTCGGACTGTCGACCAACAGCAGCAGATCTATTACCAACAGCAACAGCAACAGCAGCAGCAGCATCAACAACAGCAGCAACAGCAGCAGCTGGCGGCCGCATCAGGGCGGGATTTGTACCCCGAACCAGTTCAATATCATCGACACAGTCCGCGTCATTACATCGCCGATCAGCGTCCAGCGGGGATGGTGGTGCCGGGCGGGGGTACACCCACATCCTCAGCCAGCGTCCGGCAAGTGGTAGCGTCCTCCTCCAACGCCAACACGCCGCTGCACCACCGCCACTCGACGAGCCTGGTCTACCCACAGGACATTTTAGACCGACGCGACTATACAAGTAGCTCCTCCCGACCCATAGCCACCAGCGTGGTGAGCAGTAATGTGAGCACCGGTTCTGTCGTTGGTGTTGCTGGTGAGCCACCTCGCCATTACAACACACATCCCCGGCCGCTGGAAACGCGACATCGTCATGTGGGCTCATCCCAGCAATCCCTGCGCACCTCCTCCTCCACGCATGAGATCGTGCAGAGCGAGGTCGGCGGTGGTCAGAACGAGCACTACATATACGTCACGTATCCGCCGGATCTGAAGAAGCGCTACTTCGACAAGTACGAGTAGCTACGTCACAGACTAGCTGAGAGATAGACCAAAGAGCGCTCGCCTGCAGAGTGCAACTAAAACGAAACCAAAAAAACGAAAAACTACGACTTGTTCCCTTTTGTTGGAGTGGACTAGAACTTAACCCCAGTTGGTTTTTTACTTTAGCCTGCAAATTCTAGATTTGTGAACTGTGCTGTTTTTTGAATTCTACAAACGAATAAAACGCAATACATATTTCTGTATATAAATATATACATACATGTATAAAACCATGTGCCGAAAAAGTAACAAATCGAATTTCATTTTGAAATTTCCGTTTGAATTTGCCGCGCCCGCCATTGCTTTAATTTGTCTAAGCTTTCCTTTACCAACACTGGTTCGTGTGGCGTTGCCACATGGGTAGAAAATGGTAATCTGCTGCTGCGGCGTGTGACGTCACTTGCGGCTACAGTTTCGCGTTATATTATTCGCCTTCTGCTGCAATGAGCTGGAAAAATTCCCGAATTTGAATAAAAATGGTATTATAGTTTATTATCATTTAGAGTTGCTTAAATAATTAACAATTATTCTTTTAACAATTTTTAAGATATTCGTTAGCGCGAGACGAATAAGTTTTGATATGAAAATCAGTTAATTAGAGACTACAAAAATGTATATATGGATAATACTTGTATATAAAATCAGTAACAAAGACAAAGGTCTGTATTTTCTGGTCCGATATATAGATATATGGAAATGTAATCTGCTTACAGGCTAAAGTACTCAAGAGTGGTGAAAAACGTGTTGACCTACTAAATGATACAAATTCACCTAAATTTGACGAAAACCGTTTCGAAAGTTTGTTTACAAAAACACTACAAATAGTTACTAATAAAGTTTTCGTTTAAAATCATCTCCTTCTCTATTTTCAATTGAATAACAACATTTTTTTTTTTGTTTTGTATACAAATGCAAAAGTAGTTTTTCGTTTTTTAGTTTATAGTTTGTCATTTTCGATATTCCTTTCGATGTTTTGTTTGTTAAGTTAGGTTGGTCATATTATCCATGTAAAAATGTCAATGTGCAAAAATATATATATGTATATTATATCAGGTCTAAAACTAAAATATTAATTTATATATATTTGTGTTGTGCTTATCAAAATCTGTCTAAAATTGGCTCTCTTCATGCGTTGTGGTGGTAGTCTTCAGTGTTTCGTTCTCACCATTGGTCTTCTCGTGTGATATGCTCGTAATTACGGACTTTATGACGACAGAGCTTGTGCTCGTCTCCGTGGTATTGCTGAAAGAAAAAGAGAGAGAGAGAGAGACAGATAAGAACCATATAAATAATTTATTATATCAACGAAAACCCCACTAAAATTTCATTTAATTAATACTCACCCTTTAGACGCCAAATCTTGTAGATTGGGTATATTGATGTTGGGTATGTCCTTCATATTGACATTGGTAGTGATTTGATTGGTTTGTGTGCTCAGCACTGAAAGACGACCTATACAAAGAATCAAATGTTATGATTAAGAGGTTAATCAAACTAAAAGAGGGTTGTTTAATGTGCATATTACATTAGATATTGTAAAAATTGTGCCAAGTTCTTCGAGCAATAATACTAACATTATATATAATTTAATTAAATCAGTAGGGTGCGATCATTATTACTGACGTGATCCTAAAAACAAGCATAAAGAAATCATTTAAAATTTGGTTATAGGGCATTCAATTAACACATTCAATGACGGACACAGACAGACAAAGGACAACAAACGAATATATATATATTACACGATGATATTTTGCGAACGAGAAAACAATATTTCGAATGCACTTAGACAATCAAGTTGATCAACTTCACTTACCCACTGTTTCCTCGGTCGTGGTAGAGCAGAGCGTGGTAGTTGTTGAGTTCAAGTGATCGCGCACAGAGTCGACTGTGATGTCGCCTATGGAACTTGTTATGGTCTCATTGGCCGGATTGGAGGAGCTGCTCAGCTGACCATTGGCCATGGATACATTATTGTTCTCTACATTTAGCTCCAATGGAGTTATACGCTGTTTGGCAATTGGTGGGTTAGGTCTGTCCGCATTGGTCTTGTTCTCGGTCGCGTCGTCGTTGGCATCGGTTTCTTTGCTGTCGCTGTCATCGTCTTCATTAGTGGGTAAATCGCAATCAATTTCTTCAGTCTCGAGTGGTTCGATTTCAATGACACCCGTGGGTTGTACTACTTTGGAAGTTGCTAAAGCAATTCGTTGAATTTCGGATGAAGACATCATGTACAAGGCTTCGCCACTGTTCGTGAAGCAAAGCGATGAAATTCCGCTGAAAAGAAATAAAGTCTTGATTAATATACCAAACAATCGAGAGGAAGATCTTCTCAATACATACTTTATGTCCTCACGTCTTACGGCAGCTGCATTTAATTGTCGTTTAAGCTCTGGAACCGATAGCACCATGATGTCGCCCATATTAGTCAGACATATCAATGCCATCTCATGGTATAATTCACCACCGCCTGGTGCTGATGCCACACTGGTATCAGGGCCGTCGTGGGAGCGTGTTGATTTCGTTGGACTGCCACCATTCAGACTCTGGAGCAGTTCATGCGAAACGCGACAACTGAAGGATCCAAAGTGCACGCGGCGTATGCGAGCGCCCTCATTGGCGGTTAGCTTGTACTTGTTAATGGGCTTTAGTTGTGGAAGCGAGAACACTTTGAACTGTTCCTCGGATGCAATGAGAACACGATGCGGCGGTGATCCATTTTCGCCTGGGTTTAGCTGATCAACAGGGCAACCAGTCTGATCAAATATGGATATAGCCACAACCGGCGCACGATGCTTCAGCTGTATCTCCTTGGCCAACTGTGCGGATATGCGACGTGGCGTCTGTGGCGTTGCATTGCCGCTTGCAGGCGGCACTGCTGTGGCAGCGGTCTGTGCTGGTGGCAAATGCAATAGGAATACCGATACGGTACTGGAATTTGTGGCCGACCACAAGGTTGGCGAAGTAATGTTTACTGAAAAATCCAAAGAAAAGAATAATATTCAATGGATATTGCTGCAAATGGGAATATCAGTTGGACATACCATTAGTTATGTAGGTTTTTGCGAAGAGCAAACAGCGCACCATGGAGCCCATGCCGTCATCCGTATTGCGGGCTTCTATTTGCCGCTCAACAGGTCGTGCTTCCAACTATAACAAAAAAGAAATGTTTTATTCCCAAGCTGTGTAATCGCTTAAACATTTCAACATACCGTAGTGGGCACCACATTGCTGGGATTATTGCGTGTTGATCGGCCTTTGCGTAGTTTGCGGAAGGATTCTCGGAGTGATTTCTTAAAGGATTTACGACGTGAAAGCTGCTCACCAGCACCAGTCAAATCATTGGGATTCAACGTGCAACGGTGAAAGACTGGAACAAAATTCTTGAAATCAAAGAGTACCAAGCCGTGTGCCGTTCCGCCGGAAACCAAGCCCCAGTTAGCTTCCAGGGCCAAACATGTGATGCTAGCCGGCGGCAGAACCTGTAGGACACCAGTAATATTGACACCATTCTCTGCAAAAGGTGTGGCATCATCTTCAAGCAAATTGGCACGCACGTTCAGTTGATCGTGACCTTTCCACACAAAACCATCTCGATCACTCACTAAGTTCATCGAGCTTAGCTTTAACGCACTGCGTTCTCTTGCATCTCCGTCGAAATCAGCAATAATTATCTGACCTGCAGTGCCTCCGACAATAAGTTGTCCCGTTTTCGGGCATAAAGCAATTTTCTTGACCGCCAAACGTGGATCATCTGAATAGGGATCAAATAAACCAGATTTACGAAAAGGTGGCTCTCCTTCATCTAACTGTTCCATGCTAGTGTCTATGGGTTCATCGTCCTGGTTCTCATGCCCGAATAGGCCGGCAGTTTTAAAGTTGAAAATTGGCTTGAGCAGCACACCCGAGCAATCCCAAAACTTAACAGAGCCATCCTCGTGGCCCGTTAGCAGAATCTCAATATCGTTGTCCTCCGACTCAATGTCCTCTGGTAGTGTACCTCCAGTTATGGGCCAGTCAATGCTGCTGTAATCGATGTCCTGCTCATCGCCAGCTCGCAAAATGCGATCGTACACGTCACGGGTGACCTGAGAGGCCAGGTAATTGCATGTGACTGCCGAGGCATGCACGGAATGCAGATAGGGTGGCTTGACAGCGGAGACCTTCACATCGGTCAGATCATAGGCGCAGAACTCTTCCTCAAGCAATACAACTAGAACCTGTACAGCATCGCTGTGTTCCTTGTATGTAACGAAGAAATCGATCACTTTGGAAGTGAAATCCAAACAAATCTTATGTCCATCGCTGCCATGCACTGAGACACAATTGTGATCTCCATAGGCTGATCGTGGCATGCCGCCAGAGAATATGATTACATCATTAACACTAAAAAATAAAATACGTGATTAAAAGAAATGTTATATTACACGTAGAACAATTTGAAATACCCTCGCTTTCCTTTGTAGAGTCGATTAATGCTTTTGCAGGGATCTGGCCCATATGGAACATAATTGACATTTGAGGGCGGCTCACCACTGGCAATGCTCCAGGTGGCATACGATCCATCGGCGTGATACCAGTTAAATTCGGTGCCCGTGGCATTCACATACAGGCCCACACTTTGGCCATGTCCGGGCGCGATGTAGGCACGCTCCACAGCCGAAGTTTCCAAATCCCACAGCACACAGAGACCACGATTGTAGGCAATCAATAGCTTGTTAAGGGCATTGGGTAGCTGTCGAATAGACTCGATTGCACCTGGATTCAGCTTATAAGTGGGTGGTACTTGCTCCAAAACCACATCATGATAGATGACAGGTTCGCGTATGGAGAATGATTTCAAATCGAATTGATATATGTTTCCGCCCTCGGTGCCTATCCAAACAAGGTCCTTGTTCAAGGAGCAGCACAGCGACGACACCTTCTTAAGTTTTCCATCAAAGGGCAGTGTTTTAATGGGCACCAGGGTTGTGCCCGCCGGTTCCCAAAGTATCAGTTGATTGGCCGCCGTCAGCGAGAGAATGCGTCCGGTGCCGTAGACCCATTCAAGCAATTGTACATTCAGTTCAGATGCTAAATTATTGACCAAGGTATGTTGAGCGTATAGCTCTACGCCGGGTTGACCGAATACCTTTATAGCTCCAGTTTGTGTGCCAATGGCCATTAGCTTAGCCACAGGGTCATATGCCAGAGCTGAAGGTTTATGTGGAAAGCCGTGTTGTGCTGTCTGCAAAAATGAGAACGACCAAAACATTAATACAACTACAAATCTTCACTCTTTGCCCTTTAAGACCATCTCTAACCGCTTTACCTTTCCTGTCTTAAACTCAACATCAACTTCTATAACTTTCTCATTTATTTTCGTGTGGTTATGCTGTATACAGGATGTTTTCGTATAAAGGAGCATTGTTTAATTTATGGTCTAGCCGAATTCTTCACACTGTTGAGCACAAGATGACAATAGCTTTCAGAGTGAGCTCT
Source organism: Sphaerogastrella javana (assembly GCA_037040025.1). NCBI lineage: Eukaryota > Metazoa > Arthropoda > Insecta > Diptera > Drosophilidae > Sphaerogastrella > Sphaerogastrella javana. Next base: position 10,616 of record JBANCZ010002728.1, read on the forward strand.
CGACAAAAAACAATGCAGTATGTGAGAAACCCGTATTTTGGTCGACGCTAGAGATCTGCTGAAGCCAAGCTATAATTATAATGTTGCCCAGAGCTACAATACTAGAACAAAGCAAGAAAAAGCCAACCAAAAAATAACACACACACAAAAAATGAACCACAAACAGCCACAAATCACGATGCGTGAAGAGCTTTTGATTTGACCCAGTTCAAGATGATGAACAAACTATGGCCCCAGAACCAGCATGTTCAAACAAGACTCGCAGTCTTGTACTCTTTCACTTTATATGACTTGCCTAATAGTTGAAACTGTTACACATATAAATATCTTTGTTATAACTCAACAGATTATAATGAAACATACAAAGTAGGTCCATAATGTAAATATGCACATACGTGTTGAAAAGAAAACTTGTATGTCTTAAATTGAGTATGTTTAGTCGAATCGAAATTAAAGGGTCTTAATTTCCTAAAGAAGGGCAAGGAATATGTAAAGCTTGAAACAAACATGTTGTGTAAAGACTATGCAGCTACCGTTGTGTCAAATTTAAATGACGTAGCCCTTATAGTTGTCAAGATCCATTAGGATATTATTTGTATGCCATGGAAATTTACAACGCATATGAGTAATATTGCTCAACTCGATCAAGTTAAAAAGAAGCCTTGATTCGACCCAATAATTAGCGTTAACTGTAAGGAAATTGTTGACACATTTCGAAAGATAACGCATAGGGCTAAAATCAATCATACTATCGAGCGACTACAGTTTCGACGGTGGTGTTACAGGTGCAGCATTTTACACAGTCAGAGCAGCGGTGACTCTTTTATGGAATCTTATCACTTCACTGCTTACGATGTACACTCAATACATTATTTTGTGTGTATATATGTACATAAACTACCTATAGTATACGTATGAGCAATATATTATGTGTTTTGGCGACGAACCCAGTTATATTAACTTACGTATATAAAACAAACCAAGTTAATCTTATCAATGCTATTGTTGTTGTTCTTTTATGTACACTATCTTTCGCTCTGACTGGGCTATGTACACATGTACATATATGTATGAATTTGTATGTATGTATGTATGTATGTACTGTGTTATTTTTGGGCTGATGACAAGAAATTCTTTGTATGTATGTACAGGTATTATGTTCCGGTGATAAAATAAAGGTTGGAATATTTAATCTTAAGCCTGTAACTAGACTGGTCAAGGTTTGATATTACGATAAAGCTTCAATATTTCTGTGAAGGTCTCCGTCGAAATATACCATTACATATTATTACTTTCATTCACATGCATGTATATGAATTTATAATTTATGATGATTAATTTAAACAGAGTTAAGTACTTTAAGAAAAGTTCGCAACGTATTCAACTTTGAGCATAGCATTTTTTAATTGAAGTCAAATTGATGACCAGAATATGGTATATATAGTATTTCATACTCTTTAAGTATACGCACACAGATACATATATTTTTGCCGCTGAACATACCATTACAGCACAGAACTGTTATGTCTGAAGGTGACGCACTCGGGGTGATGTCATGATGTCATTGAATAAAACGTCGATTCTACGGCTACTATATAATACATATATGTATGTACATACAATGCTTCGCCGGCAAATGAATGCCACTTGCATATTTCGCGAAATATTCCATCTGATATCATATCATTTTATCAAGTGCATCCATTGAAATTAAATACATATCATATATGATATATATTATCAAATTAATTGAATATATTCAAACTGTGCTTCATTCATAAATCATGCATTAAATCAAGCCATAACTTAAGTATGTTTCAATGAATATTATGAATGTGTATTATAATTATGAGCATTATATTCGTATATATTAAGGTATATATTTTAATTTTTGATACACTTACCTTTCGATAGGCGAACAACTCCTTTTGCAACCGCTGTCTTTCAGCTGTGGGCTGTTGGCCCTTTCCACGTATAAACTTCAACATGTTCAGATTTGATTAGGGCTTCACTTTGCCTCCACACTTATAGAATATCGATCTGCAAATTCAAGAAATATGATTGATATAAAAAAAGAGTCTATGATCTACAAAAGCGAAACATCATATACATATATATACACACAATCACTCTGAGCGTTATACTCTCTTAATATTTCTCTTTCTTTCTTTCTCTATGACTCTCTCTCTCTCTCTCTCTGACTGTCTCCCTTTCTCTATGCTCATATTCTTTTGCACATAGTGTAGAAATAGATTTAAATAGACTCGTAGCGTAGTATAGTACTATAGAGCGATGGAAAATTGCACCAGACCCGACTGACCCCAACTTACCAAACTTGTTTAACAAGTTGTGCAGAGATTTGTATTTATTCGTAGGCGTGAAAAGAGAGCTACTCGCTGCCGCTAGTACATTTGAATGAATACAATGAATAGATGAATAGTTGAATAGTTGAATCTATGCATGTATGGATGGTTGACTATATATTTATGTACAAAGCATAACAAGTTAACACAGTGCTGAGACCAGAATCAAAACAAAGACCAAAAAAATATGTTTGAAAAGTTATGTTCATTTACATAAATATTTCTATGTATATCTATGTATGTATGTATGTATGTGTATGCGTGTGTAAGCGCAACTGTAAATGATTTGCCTATGCTTCAATAAAAATGTTAATGAACCCGCCATACACCACAATGAACACCAATACAACGATACTTTTTCGTATGACGCACACACGGACAGAGAGGGACAGAGAGGGAGAGAGTGAGAGAGGGAGAGAAAAGAAGGAAGAGAGACAGAAACACACACACACATATATATGTTCAGTGCTGAACAATTTTATTAGTGTGCGTGACAGGCAGAGGGACAGAAAGACAGATAAACACCACACAGACAGACAAACGGGCAGACAATCTGTTATTCTCTTCAGCCTTTCTTCAATTTCTAAGGCGACGCCCGAACATTGCGACTGTTCGACTGTTCCGCCTGTTTGACTGTTAATACTGAGTGACTGTCCGACCATTCCGACTCTTCGAACTTTTTCGACTGTCCGACTGTTCCCACTGTTCGTCTGTTCCGACTGTGCTCCTGTCCCGAATCTGACAGTTCCGACCATTCGGACTTTACGACTGTTCCGACTCTTTCACCTGTGTAACTGTCCCGACTGTGTGAATGTCCCACTTTTCCGACTCTTTCAACTGTTTCAACTGTTTGTCAGTTTCGACTGTTACACTTTCCGACTGTTAGACTGTCCGACTATTCCAACTCTTCGAATTTTTTCGACGGTCCGACTATTCCTACTGTTCATCTGTGCTACTATCCCGACTGTGTGAATGTCCCACTTTTCCGACTCTTTGAACTGTTTCGACTGTTTCTACTGTTTGTCAGTTTCGAATGTTAGACTGTCCGACTGTTCTGACCCTTCGAACTGTTTCGACTGTCCGACTCTTCCAACCGTTCGACTGTCTAGACTATTCTGACCATTTAGATTTTCCGACCGTTCCGACTATTCGTACTCTTCGAAATTCCCAACTTTTCGTAGTCTTCCAACTGTTTTGGATGTTTATACTCAGACTTGACTGTCAGACTGTCTGTCCGACTGTTCCGACTGTTCGACTGTTCTGAACCTTCGAACTGTTTCGACTGATCCGACTGTTCCGACTCTTCTAATCATTCGACTGTCCCGACCATTCCGACCATTCGACTGTTCCAACTATTCGTACTCTTCCAACTGTTTTTGACTGTAATTGCGCGAAGAATTGAAGGCACATTTATGGCTTCTTCGTTCATTTGCTTGGCTTACAAATCAAAAGTGATTAACTCTCTTACACCATGCGTAATAATGAAATGTAAAACAGACAGTCAACAATTTAGAACTAAGAGAAAAACACCTGTTATACATTAAGTTACAAAAAAAAAAAAACAAATTACAATTTCTATTAGAATGCAAATATGCATACACTCAGAGAAAAACGAAATACATTTGAATGTGGTGCGTAACTGAAAATGTTTACGTATATGTATACACACACACACACACACAGACACAAGCACACACACACACTCACATACACTGAACTCATATACACTCACACACACACACATAGAGAGACAGAATGAAGTATGTGTATGCGGTGTATCTCTGTGGG
>JBANCZ010002729.1:0-14763 GCA_037040025.1 Sphaerogastrella javana
AGCGCGTTCTGTTGCTCGTTTTCTGGTGTGTTGCATCGAGTCATTAAGTCACCCATCAATTACGCGTTAAACAATTTTAATTAAACGCAATTTTGGCAATCGCAATTAGACACAATGTCTCATCATTACGTGGTGACTGCACAGAAAGCCACTGCAGTTGTGGCCTGTCTTACAGGTAAAATGCACATCATCGCTTCACAGCCGGAATGTGATGCATTGTCGGCTGCCTGCCGGCACTTCAATAATTTCGATGAATTTGCACGGCTGATTCACAATGACTTAATATCATTTCAATTATAGGGAATTTCACATCGCCAACTGACTTGAATCTGGTGATTGCACGTAACAATCAGGTTGAAATTGATTTGGTAACGCCGGAGGGGCTGCGTCCGCTGAAGGAGATTAATATAAATGGCAAAATTACTGTAATGAAGCATTTTCGTCCGCCGGATAGCCAAAAGGATCTGCTATTCATACTGACGCGTCGCTTCAACGTTATGATCCTTGAAGCACGCCGCGTGGACGATAACATTACCGTGGTAACCAAAGCCAATGGCAATGTATCCGATTCGGTAGGCATACTCTCTGAGGGGGGTTTCATAGCGGCAATTGATCCAAAAGCACGTGTTATTGGCATGTGCTTATATCAAGGGCTATTTACAATTATACCTTTGGACAAGGACGCCAGTGAACTGAAGGCCACCAATTTGCGGTAAGTTTAATTCAATTCATCTTGATAATTTAATGTTGAACAAAATTATTTTTAGCATGGATGAACTGACGGTGCATGATGCAGAGTTTTTGCATGGCTGTATAGCTCCCACTGTTATTGTTATACACAAGGACAATGATGGCCGCCACGTGAAGTCGCATGAGATTAACTTGAGGGATAAAGAGTTTATGAAGATCGCATGGAAACAGGACAATGTGGAGACCGAAGCGACAATGCTCATACCTGTGCCCTCACCCATCGGCGGTGTCATTGTCATTGGTCGCGAATCAATTGTTTATCATGACGGTAGCAACTATCATGCCGTGGCGCCGCTCACCTTTCGCCAAAGCACCATCAATTGCTATGCGCGTGTGGATAGCAAGGGTTTGCGCTATCTTTTGGGCAACATGGATGGTCAGTTGTACATGCTGTTTTTGGGCACAACTGAGACGAGCAAGGGTATTAGCGTGAAGGACATTAAAGTGGAGCAACTGGGCGAGATATCCATACCTGAATGTATTACCTATCTCGATAATGGCTTCCTGTACATCGGTAGTCGCCATGGTGATTCCCAGTTGGTGCGTCTCAGTTCGGAAGCCATTGATGGATCGTACGTCATACCGGTAGAGAACTTTACGAATCTCTCGCCCATTTTGGATATAGCTGTTGTGGATTTGGATCGCCAGGGGCAGGGTCAAATAATTACCTGCTCCGGCAGCTTCAAGGATGGCTCGTTGCGTATTATTCGCATTGGTATTGGCATCCAGGAGCATGCTTGCATTGATTTGCCTGGCATTAAGGGCATGTGGTCCCTCAAGGTTGGCATCGATGAAAGTGCCTACGAAAACACATTGGTCTTGGCTTTTGTTGGCCACACACGTATTCTGACACTGTCTGGAGAGGAGGTAGAGGAAACCGATATACCAGGTTTTGCTAGCGATCTACAAACTTTCCTCTGCGCCAATGTCGATTACGATCAGGTGAGCGCACAGCTTGTAAAATGACCCCATAAATTCTCTTTAATAATTTGTTTATTTATTTTACAGCTCATACAAGTGACATCTGAGAGTGTGCGCCTGGTAAAGAGTGCCACAAAAACTTTAGTGGGTGAATGGAAGCCAGATGGTGATCGTACCATTGGTGTCGTCTCTTGTAACACAACACAAATTGTGGTTGCTTCAGCTTGTGAAATCTTTTACATTTGCATCGAGGACGGCAGTCTTGTGGAGAAGTGCCATAAAACGCTGGAGTATGAGGTGGCTTGCCTGGATGTGACACCACTCGATGAGAAGCAAAATAAATCGGATCTGGTTGCAGTGGGTCTATGGACAGACATCTCAGCAGTTATATTATCTCTTCCCGATCTAGAGACTATTAACACAAAGAAGCTGAGTGGCGGTAAGTAAATGTTAGATCCCTAATTCACACAAGGAATTCACTAAATGTTCTCTTAACAGAGATTATACCACGCTCTATACTGATGACCACTTTTGAGGACATTCATTATCTATTGTGCGCTCTGGGTGATGGCTCCATGTACTATTTCATACTAGATAAGACCACTGGTCAACTGACCGATAAGAAGAAAGTAACCTTGGGCACACAGCCCACAACATTGCGCACTTTTCGTTCGTTTTCGACGACGAATGTGTTCGCTTGCTCAGATCGTCCGACCGTAATTTACTCATCCAATCACAAGCTGGTCTTCTCCAATGTCAACCTGAAGGAGGTTAATCATATGTGCTCATTGAATGCGCAGGCCTATCCGGATAGCCTGGCGCTTGCAACCAAAAACTCGGTTATATTGGGCACCATTGATGAGATCCAGAAATTGCACATTCGTACAGTTCCGTTGGGCGAAGGACCACGTCGCATTGCCTATCAGGAGGCTTCGCAGACATTTGCCGTGTCCACGTTGCGTGTGGACATGCATGGTCGTGGCGGCGCAAAGCCATTACGCAACAGTGCCTCCACACAGGCTCAGAATATAACCTGCAGCTCGAACATATTACTTAAACCTGGTGGTGGTAATACCAATACTGCGAATGCTGAGGTTGGCCAAGAGGTGGAAGTGAACAATTTGCTGGTGATTGATCAGAATACATTTGAGGTATTGCATGCGCATCAATTTGTGCCTCCAGAAATGATATCGGCCTTGATGTCTGCCAAACTGGGCGACGATCCGAATACATATTACGTTGTAGCCACATCTTTGGTCTATCCCGATGAACCGGAACCCAAAGTGGGCCGCATTATTATTTTCCATTATCAAGACAGCAAATTGGTTCCAGTTGCGGAAACGAAAATCGATGGCACATGCTATTCACTCGTCGAATTTAATGGCAAAGTTCTGGCTGGTATTGGTAGTTTTGTGCGCCTGTACGAGTGGACAAACGAGAAGGAGCTACGTATGGAGTGCAATATACAGAATATGATTGCTGCGCTTTTTCTCAAAGCCAAGGGCGACTTCATCCTGGTCGGTGATCTAATGCGTTCCATAACACTGCTGCAGCATAAGCAGATGGAGGGCATCTTTGTTGAGATCGCACGTGACTGTGAGCCGAAATGGATGCGAGCGGTCGAGATACTGGACGATGATACTTTCCTTGGCTGCGAGACTCAAGATAATCTCTTTGTCTGTCAGAAGGACAGGTGAATTGCACAAATAATTCTTGTAGTTTATGTGAAATATAATATTTCATTTATTTTAGTGCCGCTACAACCGATGAGGAGCGTCAATTGTTGCCAGAGCTGGCACGCTTCCATTTGGGCGATACGGTGAACGTGTTCCGCCATGGCTCACTGGTCATGCAGAATGTGGGCGAACGCACCACGCCCATCAATGGATGCGTGCTCTATGGCACCTGCAACGGTGCCATTGGCATCGTTACCCAAATTCCTCAGGACTTTTATGACTTTTTGCATGGTCTGGAGGAGCGTCTTAAAAAGATCATTAAATCTGTGGGCAAGATCGATCACACATACTATCGCAATTACCAAATCAATACTAAAGTAGAGCCCAGCGAGGGCTTCATTGATGGCGATCTAATTGAAAGTTTCCTCGATTTGGCTAGGGATAAGATGCGCGAGGCTGTACAAGGCCTGGAGGTGAGATAACATAACCTATAATTTCTATATCAATTTTAAAATATTATAATCGTTGTTTTATTGTAGCTGACTTTGAATGGTGAACGAAAGACCGCTGAGGTGGAGGATGTCATTAAGATTGTGGAGGATTTGACTAGGATGCATTAGGGCATTTTTTGGAGTGCTGTATATACAAATAACATGATACATTTTGATAATTGTTTCATTTACAGTGTAGTGTTTCTCTCAATTTTAATTGGTTTGTAATCGTTTTCGATACCATGTATCCCAACCAATACAATCCATAATCTTAACAATATACCCGCTATATTCCCTCAGGATTCATTTCATTTCGAGCTATCAAACACGGGCTATACAGTATTTGCGAATCTGCTGCTGATGCTACCAACGTTGGGTTCTATCATACTATAATACATATATATGTATATATATATATGGCTAAAACACTTATGGTTTAATCACAATTAACGCTTTGTCGGAATTGCGTTCAAATAAATGTTGAAATATGTTTATAATCGATTAAATTAATTATTTAGCCAGCCTATACATAGAGAACACAATTTTTCAGAATTTATTCTTGGTGTTTAACAGCGTATATTTAAATGATATGTATAGAAAAGATGTCCATTAAAATATATAAACTTATAAAACTATTAATTATATATAATTAACTCTAATTGTTGCTATTGATTCATATTATTTCAGAACAGTTTTATATTGCTTTAAGATCGAATGATACTAACCAAAAGCGCTTTACCTATCAAATAGAAGTTTATTTATAGCGTCAGGGCGTCTGCGCAGCGTCTAAGACCTTTTACGCACTTCCAATCAAAACACAGCATATTCCAAAAACACACACACACCGGCATACACACCGGCATACACACGTACACACACTCGGCACACGTTGACTGACTCGTATATAGGTATAGGTTGAGTGTGTTTATATGTCTGTAGTTCCGTCGTTGCTCACGTGCTGCAGCCACAAAAACGTGAGCAGTGAATGCTTGGCATAGACGCGGCAGGATGAGGGCGGCTGGCAGCATTGGCGTTTCATTCATTAATACACGCACACACACACACACACCCGTGGAGAGAGAGATTGAGTGAGTGAAGGACAGAGAGAGAAAGAGAGAGAGAGAGCGAAATAGAGATGTCTGTATGTATGAGCAGCCACTGGAATGCAGCCACCACCAAAATTTCCAACACCCTCCCAGACGAAACAGTTGTTTTTACATACAACTCGTTCGACGGTGCCAGTGTGAGTGAGTGTGAATGTGTGTGTATGAGTGTGAGTCTTTGCTTGTGTGCGTGTGCGCACTCGTTGCGCCTCCACACGCTTTGGCAGCGCCTGCTGCTGGTTGCTGCTGCTGTTGCTGTTGTTGCTGTTGCCTGCGCTGACTCCGCTGTTGCTGCTGTTGTTGTTGCTGTTGTTGCTGCTGCTGCTGCTGCTGCTGCCTCTGCTTGCTGCTGTTTGCGTCGTCCCCCAGGTTAACTGCAGCCTGAGCTCTCTCGGTCCATTTGAGTATTCACTCATTCGTTCGCCGCCTGCTCGCTGGTTCAGCTGCGCTCAAGCGCCCGTTAGCTCCGTCTGTTCCGTCGGTCATCCTGGCCCGCTCGTTGCGTTTTTTAGTGCAGTGATTCAAATAATACACACACACACATTCAAACACACTCATTGCATATTCACGAAACTATTCAAACGACAATTACTAAACTATGTGACAAATTATATACATAATATATACCTTTATGTATATATATATTTATATCGTCGTAAAATCTCGTTCACTCATTTAAAATAAAAGTAAATACAAGCTTCAATTGTAGTAAATAATCATAAATGTTTTTGCCACAATAAAATGCTCTCGGCCGCAACGCGTTATAGTTCATTTGTTTAAACAATTGCCGAGCAGCGATCCTAAGAATGTTTTTTAACAACAATTAGCATTCTATAATAAATTTTAATTATATTGTTATACAACTGCGGCTCGCCCCCAAACGCTGAGCTTTTCTTATTGGGATTAACGACGACCAAGTGATAGAAAACCCAGCGGCAAAACGGATAGCTGCCCCAAGGTGAGTTTACATCGATAAACAAGGCTCCGAGAATTCTTGATAATAATTTAAAAAAAAATTCAATACCATTAATTTATTGTTCTTTAATTCAATTTTGGGATTTATTGTATAATATTGAAAAGCTTTAATATAAATCACATTCAATTTAAAGCTTTTTTTGAAGATCAATCATTTAAATCAGTAAAATTTAAATTAAATTAAGGTTTATATCAGTAATTAACTATGTTATTTAAATTTGTATTAAAGTTTAATTTGTAAAAAGCTTTAATATAAATCACATTCAATTTAAAGCTTATTTTGCCAACATGAAGATCAATCATTTAAATCAGTAAACTGTAAATGAAATTAAGGTTTATTCCAGTAATTAACTATGTTATTTAAATTTTTATTAAAGTTTAATTTGTGCTTTAATTTTTTTAATAATAATAAAATGTTCAAAAATTTATAAAAGCCAAAAAACGTTAAACTTGTTGAAGTTGTTTTACAAAATTTTTTTTTTTTTTTAAATTTTACTTATGATTTAATTCCACTATTGTTCCACTGCTCTGACTGAACATTGATAAGCAATATCAATATAATATAATATAATAATTGTTATGCAAATGTTATAACCCTATCAAATTGCCGACGGCATTGAACCTGATCCCGAAAAACCTTCCATAACGACTCCGAAACTCTCGGAGAGTAACCTTTAGTGCTACAAGGCAATTGAAAACAAGTGAAATTCAATGCGAAAAGTTGAGGGCGCTGTAAGGAGTGGAATGCAGGGTGCAGAAAAATAAAAAACTATTAGAAAAACATTTGTAATGCATGCTCAGAGAAAACACAAAGAGAAACCCTCAAGCCATTGACATCATCATCATCGTTGTAGTTGTCGATGAGGTTGTCGTTGCTGTTGTTATAGTAGAACGTCCAGGGGCCTGTCGTACTACTCTTCTTTGGCTTGTAATATGATGCCTTTGAGCATAGTGTTGGTTGTTGGAGTTGGTGTTGGTATTGGCGTTGGCGTTTGGTGACGGTTGCTCTTGCGCCGTAAAATACACCAAGAATCAGAAATAATTGTTTAGCAACAATAAAAATATTTTATTTGTATGTATTTCCTCGTCCTACTCGTCCCCTCCGAAACTACCAAAAAAAGAGTCCATAAACTCGCAACGCCTGACTGCCAAATGCAAATATTAAAAAGAACAACAAAACGTTTTATAATCACGAAAAGGGAAAACAGCAAATCGAATTGCACTCAAGACTCTGAACTTCAGCTTCTACTGAAGACTCCGACTCCGACTGCGACTGCGACAGAGACTCAAGACTCAAGACTCAAAACTCAAAACTCAAAACTCCTTAACTGAGACGCAGGCTGCACGGTCCATGTCGGTCATCGGGCTAATTTTCTTCGGAAACCGTTGGCAGCTCCATAAAACAATGCCATGTAAGAGTATACAGATACATATTCCATATATATATACAGATATATATATATATATATATATATATGCGCATGAATATAAGATGTCAACGACATTAAGTCACTCTTATTCGATCGTTAATTATTAAAATTATGGTTTGTTTGTAATTTTTATTGCTATATGAAAACAGATTCTGTAATTACTTCACGCTACAATTGAAATTTGGATAGTAAAATAGTAAAATTCTATTAGTAAACTGCATAAATAACATAATATATTATATATTATAATATATAGATTAATAATAATTTGTAAATTGTTTATTTTCATAATCTTTTGAAACGATCAAGTTGTAGATTTTGATTTCGATGTATCATCGTAATAATAACTTCTTTCGATTTTGTCAAGTTTTTGAACAAAAATAATTTTATTATTAATAAGGTCTGTTTTTAATTAAAAAGTAACTTAGGGATCTATCTAATCAAAGTGTTTTTCACCCGACGTATACTAACATAATATCTCGTATTTAAAGTTAGGAACAATTTTGATTTACGTAGGACAATTGAGAAAATGAAAACATTATAGATCAATTCTTAAATCGAGAATGTTTAACGCCTATCGACATATCTATACATATAATACGATAAATTAAAATTTGAAAAGATGAATCAAGACCTGGCCTTGGATTATACCAGTTTTTTATGCAATGTTTTCTGTTGTTTATATAGCATATAGTATATGGGACTTGAACTTGCATAAAGCTTTACCTAGGCTTACATTGTATATAGGTTCCCCATGTCTGCAGTTTATGTACATATATATATATATATATATATATAAATCTGTGTGCGTGTATGTTTAATGTTGAATATGCAAATTGCGCTTAACTAATTTACATTTATGACAACAAGAGAAAAGAGCGCAAAAATAATAACTAATAATCCGGCAAGCGAACTGAAATATACTCCAAGTGAGGCTGGACACAAGATCGGCGACAATGAATGCCCGAAGAGTTGGGCGCGAAATTTACTATAATACTTCCAGGAAGGCAGCAAAGAGTCGCCAGCTTCAAGCTTCAAGTTGAAGCGTAAAGCGCTAACAGCTTCAAAAACATGTGACGATCGTTTGGCTCCTTGAGGGGGAGGCGAAGATGTAACCGATGATCGGTCAGCGGCGAGCGGCGAGCGGTGAGCGATGAACGACGAGCGATGAGGAATGAGCAATGCGTTTGCCGCTTGTCCAGCGCTATGAATTGACCATGACGGCCACTCGAAAGCCTCCAAATGCCTTGAAAGCCTCAGCCCAAAATCTGGCCTTTATGAAGGCTTGAAGGTGTCGCGAGCCAAGCAAATTAGCATCTGTGTCCAATTGGAAAACGAGCCTCAGTGGAATTGTAATGCACATGCTAACAGTCTATATGTATGCGCGACTGTGTATGCGTGTGTGTGTGTGTGTATGAGTGTGTTGTAAGTGTGAGTGTGTGTCGCTTTTGTCACGTGAAATCAAATCAGGCATTACAATTTTACGCTCAATCGAGAGTGTAATTGAGCCGCACAGCCGTCGCAATGTCTGCCACAAATCCAATTGGTTCGACGCTGCATCAGATGCGTTTTTCCGGCTGGAAAAACAACAACAACAACAGCTTCCGCCTGAGCCGAAGTCAAACGTTTGCTAACTGAGGCATGCAACAGCAGCAGCAGCAGTAGCAGCAGCAGACGGAGCAGCAGCCGGCAATGCAACAGTTCATGTCCAACATTTCAAATAAATTCTAAAAATATATATACCAAAATTTGTACACTGCCAGAAAATAGTGTTAACTATGAAATGCATCTTCCACACTTATACGTAGTTATACAATATACTATACAATAGTATATCTATAGGTATATATTATTTAATTTATGCGCGAACACGCCTAGTGTTCTGGCTCTTCTGGCACACATTTCACAACCAAATTTTTGCTTTAGCTGTCGTCCTTTACATTGTGTCCTGTTGATGTCCATTGTTCGGATCACGTACCATCGCCACGATATCGAATTTGTTCGATCTCTGCTCTACAACAACAACAACGAAAAGAGCAACGTAAAAAGTGTTGATGGAGCCGCAACTTTGTTTCCAATAAAAAAAAATTTTAAATAAGTGAAAGAAACTGCGGCAGCCACTGTTTTCCTTATGTCCTTTGTAAATCCTCCTTATATTATCCTCCTATTCCGCTATCGGATAACAGCGCCCGCATTCGCGTTTCATATTTTTTTTCGAGCGTAAATATTTTGTATCTGTATCTTTAGACTCAAAGGCTTAGAACTTGTAAGTTCCTTTTTTTTTGCCGCTCAAATTCGTTAACCCTTGTTTAAACGAATTTTATGTGAATTGTATGGAGTTTCTTGTTGCATTATGTCCTGTGTTTCCATGTGTGTGTGTGTGTGTGTCTGATCGAACATCTTGAGATATGGATCTATGGGTTGACCTTTTAGCATGGGAAAACTGGCTTATGAAATTTTTGAGATTTTTTTGGTATGTGAAATTCTACAAAAGAAAATGAACTTCAAATTATTTAATATGGGTCATCATTTGGTAGTTTTTGAATTTTTGAAATTATTAAAAGTAAGAAAAAAATTAATTTTAATATTAGTTTTAATTTTCTGTAAGTCATAATCAAATATTCTTTCAAGGTTTGTTTGTGTTGCGATTAAAATATTAAGTTTTAAAAGAACTAACTCCGTCGACTTGGCTTGTTCTCCTGTTTAAGAATAAATATACTATATGGTGTCTGCCACGTCTCCTTCTATCGTATATGTATACACATTTCATCTTTACATACCGTTAATGATTTTTTAAACACATAAACTATATATTTCCAAAATTTTATTACCTTGTGTTCTATATATTCCGTACAATCTTTATTATTTCCTCTTCATATATTTATAGATTATATAAATAAATAAGTAAAAAGTGTAACGTTGTCACGCAAGTGGGTTCTCTGGTAAACAAAAAATTCATAAATATTATATTAAATAAAAAAATGCATAAGAAATGAAGTGTTAAATGTAAAACTAGAATATATATTTTTTACAACTTTACAAAATGAAGCAAAATCGATCAGTCCATTTTTTTTTCGAGAGATAAAAATTTAATTAATAACAAAAGTAAAAGCATAAAAAAATACATGACATGGAGTGTTGCATGATTAAATTTTATTCTAGACATATTTTTTATTATTATTATGTTTTGTTTTTTTCAAATTTCCCTCAATTTTTCAAATGCAAAAGCATTCAATCCATTTTCAGTCACTTGAGCCACTATAAGTCGCTCTAGTTTGGTTTCTATGATAACAATAAATTAATGCTCAATTTAGAAAATTTTACCTTTTGATTTGAACTGAAATATTTTCAATTTTAATGTCATATTTCTTATTTTCGTGTTTCTGGAAATGCCCATATGTTATCAAATAATGTTATGCAATAGAGTGGCGCCACGATGATTCAGACTGTTTCTATCAGTTGCAAAAAAATTATTTACATTTTTGCACGTTGTGGGTTGATAAAGCAACAACAACTAGAAGAAGAAAAAGAACAGCAAAAACAATAATAATAACAACAACAACAAAAGAAGCAGCAAATTTACAACAACTTTGTATATTAAGTCATAGCTAGAGCAGAAGCCGCAGCTGAGATGCAGCAAAATTTTGCAGCGTGTGCAAGAAATGATGAGCGTCGCATGCGATTAGCTCATCGACAGCAACAACAAAAACAACTACAACAACTACAACAACACCAACAACAACGACTATGACAATAACAACAACAAAAACCACAACAACAACAGCAGCAAAACAATTAAAAAATTGAAACAAAAAAATTAAACCAAAACATTGTCAGATTACGAAATAAATAAATAAAAAATAAATAAATATTACTACGAAAACGGAAGATCGGCAACAACAAAAATACAATAAATAAGACAAACACGATTAAAATAAAAATAAAATAATAATAAAAAGAATGCCAAACTTTGCACATATCGGAAACACGTGCCACACACGGCAGCCCATGCAGCCCGAGAGCGGCAGGTGGCAAAACATATGTACGCGTGATCGGCCATAAGTCGGATCAATGAATGAAATACAATAGCGCGTACAAACAATAATAATGTGAGTAATAGCAACAACAACAACAGCAACAGTAACAATAAAAACAACAACTATCACAGCAACATTAAACGACTAAAATCATAAATTGCTTTGTAAGCTTTTTTCTTTGTTGTTGCTGTTCTTCTTCTTCGTCTTCGTATTCTTCTTCTTCTTGTCTGTTGTCAGGGTTCATATGATAGCGTCTTAAATAACTTTGAGCTTTGCCTTCTGATAATGCATAGATCAGCAGCAAAATGCGGCGAAAGCAAAGAAAGTCCAAAGAAAGCAAAGCACTTTTTCCAGTGAAATGCACAAGTTTTTTTGCTAGCACAAGCATAAGTCATGGTCACTAAAATATCAACAAAAACAACAGCAATAACAACAACAAACACAACAATAACAACAATAACGAATAAAGAAGAACGCTTTTGTTTATTTACTTTATATTGGCGCTGCCATGGCAACCCTTCACCTCTTCCAGGGCCCACGTGCAGCGCTGCTGACATTGAAAAAGTTGGCAGGCCAATCAAAAGCAGAGCAGCAACTGCAGTAGCAGCAGCAGCAGAAGCAGCAGTAGTAGTCGTAACGGCAGCCAAAGCTCAAAGCTCAGCTCAGCAGACTTGAGCACAGTTCAGTTAAGCTTCGGTTTAGCGCTGAGCCAAAGCAGCACGCGCTGTGCGCAGAGCGAAATCAAAACGCAGCAACGACAATACGCCGCGGCGATTTCGTGTCACAGAGACTCAACGCATTGCATCCAGTTAAGCTTCCAGTGGAATTTCTAAAACTTTCAAATTCCAGTAGCGCAAAACGTTACGCGTGCGCGCGTGTGTGTGTGTGTGAGTGTGTGTGCAAAAATAACAAGAGCCAAATCAACGTTGTTCCTTATTTTTCCATCATTGGATTATTTGTATTTGCAACTTGGATTTATTTTGATTTTTTTTTTGTTTGTGTTTGTGGAGCAATGCAGCCTGCAGCCAAAGCCACTTGCCTATGAGATGGATCCAAAAAGTAATGAATTCGCTCGCAGCTGCAGCTGTGATGCTTACATACATACATACATACGTTCATACATACATACATACTTACATTCATACATACATACATTCATACATTCATACATACATACATTCATACGGTCATACATACATACAAACGTACATATTTTGTTTGTTTTTTCAGTGTCTCGACATTCAATATTTTTTTGAAATTTTTTTTAAAATTTTTTGTGTCTTGTTTTTTTTTTTTTGTTTTTGCATACGGGGCAACCCTGCGAAAATGATTTGTTTTGTCTGGCCAAAGCGTTGGCGTAGCGGGCACGAGGCAATCGCAGAGTTGCGCCTTCTCCTTCTTCTTCCTCTGCACCTACTTCTTCGTCTGATTCTTCGGTCTGGACATGCGCCTGCCGTTCGCTGCCAACTAACGGCAATTGCTTTATACGCCATGTTTGTTGTTGTTGCTGCTGCTGCTGTTGCTGCTGCTGCCGGAGTTGCTGCTGCAGTTGTTGCTGCTGCAAATTGTTTTTGATATTGTAAATGCAAAATATTGAATTACAGTTGAAGCTTCAGTTTATTTTGGTGTGTCAAAAGTGAATTTAGTGATAAACCTAAAAGAACATCAAATGAAGAAGAAGAAGAGGCGTATTGAAGTGAAATGGAAATAAAGCAAACTATATTTTAATAAAAATTGTCAAATCAGCAATGACCTTGAAATTTGAGGTCAAGGTTTCGTTTGAAGGATATGAAAATATAGTTGACGAAATAACTTTAAATAATAATCTTAAATTTTGAAAAATATTCTAATTGTAAATTAATAAAATAATTCCAATTTCATAAATATTTTTTTTATATTTGGAAATTTAAAAACATTCCAATTTTTTTTTTAAACATATAAAATATTTCTAAAAATTCTCCAATGTTAAAATTGCATAAATATTGTTAAATTTTTTGCAAAATTGAAGGGCTTTCCGATCTCCTTAAAACAAAAATTTAAAGCTTTCCTATCTCTTAAAAAAAGAATTTGTTATATCTTCCATTAAAAATTTTCTTAAATTTTTCAGTCTTATTAAAACTCAAAAAGAAGAAGAATTGAAGAATTTTCATATCTCTTCAAAAATATTTTTAAAATATTCTATTTAAAATTTTCAACAATTTCTATATTGCACAAAATGTTTTAAAATATTGAAAAGTAAAATTTGGCAAACATTTTAAGAACTTTTCTTTCTCTTAAAAACAATAGCTTAAATATTTCATTTAATTTTTTATTTCAATTTTTATTAGAGCCATTTGAATCCTTTTTATGGGAATGCATTAGAAATTTGCATTTAAATCCGTTTCGTTTATATTTATTAGCAGATAATAAAGATGAGATCTGCTTTTATTTATTCATACTCAAAAAACTCTGATCTTGTTAATGATTGTTGCAATTCATTTGCATTTTTTATGAATGCCCAAAAGAACAAAATAACAGTTAAAAACGTCAAAGCGAAATAAAAACTTTACGAGTTTAAGACTTGAATGTTTTTTTTTCGTTTTTTTTAAGTCGTTTGTTTGTCACAAATAAAAAATGGCGGCCATGTAAATAGCAAGAGATATTACATGCAAACACATACATGCACACAGACACACACACACACACACATACTTATGATTGTATTGGTGTATATAGAGTGGAAATAATAGAACTGACATTGAATTTTGACGAGGCGCACGCGGCCGGAAGAGCTTTCACACACATAAAAGCCTGCAAAAAAATACACACACACACTTAGACATATTATATGTATATATATACATATATATGCCTACACATATATGCATGTATGCCCCAAAAATCAACAGCAGCGTCAACAGGATGACAAAGTTTTGTGTGCCCAAAAGGGCTGAAAGAGAAAGCTTAACACTCGAATGCCTGAAATGCTCGCTAATGGAGTGTAAAATACACACACACACACACACACACACGCATACACTGTAAAACACAAGCACACACACTCATGCACTCAATGGCAACGACAGATGCAGCAATGCTTGTAGCAGCGACAGCGACAGCGACTGCGACGTCAACAGCGACGTCGACAGCGACAGCGTTAACAAAATGAAACTCAAATAACAATTATTAAGGCGTTGCCAGACGTGCACACAACAATTATGCGCCTGTGTGTGTGGGTGGAGCAGAGCTGCCACAGACGGCGATACAACAAAGCGAACCGCGAGTAACAATACACAAGCGAGAAATACAGCTACAAACACACACACACGCAAACACACAGAGATAGACACACGCACATACACACACACACACACATATACACGGATACATAAACAGCTGTA
>JBANCZ010002730.1:0-14763 GCA_037040025.1 Sphaerogastrella javana
TTCTCTTTTTTTTTTCTTTTTTTTTTTTTTTGGTTCGTTGTATTTCATGTAAAATTTGAGTGCTGCTTTTAGCCAATTGAAATGGTCTATGCCCAACTATGGCAACTAATTACAGTTATGAGTGTGGCAACATGCAACAAATGCCCTAGGTCATTAACTTATTGGTGAAAGTATAGTTAGGCATTCATTCGCATCAGATAAGACTACAATTTGTTGCTTAGAGACGGCCAATTATCAAAGTACGCTTGATTGATGTTCAATGCTGATTATGATGGTTCGCTGATAATAACGTTAAACCTGGGAAAAAATATGCTCATAAAATGGGATATACTCTATGTCTATTTATGAAAACTTATCATATTATTGTATGGGAGTGTGCAGAGTCTAAATCGTTCCATCGATCGATATATATATGCATTTATGCACACGTATACCCTTACACTCGTACAACATGTATGTTTATTACTTTTCACATATGAACCCTTGCGATTGCGCAGCGTTGTTTTTGCAGTTTTGTTCTCTTTTCACTCTCCCTCCCTCTATATGCTCTACGTTCTGGCGCTCACCTACGCTTTGAGCACAAAGACCATCGATTTCGTTCGACCGCTCACTTGAGTTTAGAGC
This sequence comes from Sphaerogastrella javana, assembly GCA_037040025.1. Lineage (NCBI taxonomy): Eukaryota > Metazoa > Arthropoda > Insecta > Diptera > Drosophilidae > Sphaerogastrella > Sphaerogastrella javana. The sequence goes on from JBANCZ010002730.1 coordinate 625, forward strand.
GCTAATCGAAATGCTCGCTTTTTTTGGTGTGTCGATTTACTGATAAGCCAGCGCACTGTTTCTCTCCCTTTCTCTCTGCCTCTCCTTATATCTGCCTCTCTCCTCCTCTCTCTATTTCTTTACTTTATTGCTTTATTCATTCACTTATATGCTTTTCGGATGTGTGAACAAATTGTCACTGCATCAAATGTGCGAATAGCATACAATGGGAATAAAACGAAATTCCATGTGCAAAATTTATTTATTTATATTCGGTAATATACCAATTTTCCAGGGCAGCATAGTATTTTCAGGGCCGTATATTATTTTATTTATTATTTATCGATAACGATAACGATTGATATGATATCGATAATCGATTGTCAATGACGATTATAATTCATTAGCTATCGTTATCGATTATCCATTATCACAACCGATATAATATAATTGATAACCATAATCAATAACCTATATGAACTAACAATATTTCATGTTCGATATCGGTTATATAATTTTAGTTATCGTTATCGATTATTGCCCTGACGTTCTAACACTGCCCTGAAAATACTATACAGCCCTGAAAATACTATACAGCTCTGAAAATACTCTGCAGCCCTGATAATACTAAGCAAAGGGTCGTTATTGTCTTGCAACGTCCCTGAACTGGTGGATACATTTTCTATTATTATGCTGTCATTATTTTTGCATTCATACTGCTGCTAGAATATGCACTGTACTGTACTGTATTATTGCAGCAGTTGGCTTTATGTTCAGGTTACTCGTTAGCCTTTTATTCTACACCTTAAAGTGCCTGATGCTTTCATTATTCCACAAGCTCTGGCTGCTCCAGTTTTCTGTTTCAGTTGTTAGGGCTTTTCTTAACCCCCTTTTGTGCCACCTTGGGGGAGCAGGGCAGGGCCGGCTAGCTCCTGTCAGATGTTATAACTCTGTTCATAGCTCAAAGCATTGGCAAATGTTCTTTCAACTTTTGCCTAGTCTTCAAGTTTTGCAGTTGAACTGAAGAGCAGAGCGAAGAGTCAATTCCATAATTCTTTTTACAATTCCCTTGGCAAACATTTCCTTAGAAAAGGCAGCAGTAGAGTAACCTGTCTATCCCCCGTTGCAATTACCCCAGTGGACACAATAACAACATTAACATTAACAGCAACAATAACAAGGGTAACAACAAAAGCAACAACGGCAACAACAACAGCAAGCTACTTACAAGCCGCATGCCACCGCAGATTACGAGACACCCAAAAGCCAAAAGCAAATGCCGCTGACAACGACAACAGCAACAACGACAACAGCAACAACAACAGCAACAACAACAACAGCAACGACAACATCAAAAAACAACAACAATGTTGCTGCTGCTGCTGATGATGATGAGAAGAAGACGCTGCCCCGCCTGCCACATCTTATCTTATCGCGCAGGTGCATGCAGCACGCCTCAAAAAACAACTCGATGAACAGAGTTAAAGAAACAAAAAAAAAAAAAACGAAAAAAAAAACAGAAATAAAACTCGACACAAGTTGACAGTTGGACAGAGGCAATGAAGCCGCGACTGCGCGACATGGCTTGGCCAGGCTTGATACCAAGGCGAGTTGATGCCGCTGCTAGTCAAGAATTTATGAGCAGCTGGGCCAGTTGGCCATAACTCCAACTAGTACATTATATATATGCTATATGCATATGTATATACATACATATATATATTTGATTGTCGGCATTTCTTTCTGTGTTTACAACACCATTTTTTCGTTGTTGTTGATGTTGTTGTTCTCTATTCCCATGCCAAGAGTTGCGGGCGGTTTGGGGCTGCTATGCAAATTACTTTCCGAGTTGGAAATAGAAAATCCAAATTCAAATCCGAAATCCAAATGAAAATGAAAATGAAAATGAGATTCAGACGAATATTTATGGTAACATCAAAGCGCAAAATGCATTTGCATTGACCCCTGAACTGGACGCTTTTTTTAATGAATAGTCCATATAGGAAGCGCACACTCACACACACACACATGATGTGTGTTGCTGCTGAACCCAATACTCAACCTACGACCCAGCAAGTGGGAAATGCCTTTCAGCAAGTCGGCCCAGGCATAGTATATAAGCTCATAGACATATATCAGCGTCTACATGATATTTCAACATCATTTGCCCATTTGAAATGTGTTTTTGATGGCCTACAGCAACAGCAGCAGCCAGCTAATTAAATGGCTTATAATTTTCATGATTTACACTTGCCAGCAAAGTCTTGGGTTGTGTCCATTGGGGGCCAAAATGTACACAAGTCTAGAACTGCTTGAACTAGCACACATTGTGCATACGATGCGTGGGCAAAGCGAATATTCGAAAATAAATATATGTATATTCAAATGGCTATTAGAGCATTCGAAAGTTGTCTAAAGATGAGTGCGTGAGGCGATTGATGATGGAAAAGTGTTGAAAATTCTGCGGCTGAGCTACAACTTGCTAATTAACATAGTTTCGTAATAGAATTTTGTAAGATTTTTCCTTTAAAAAAATTGTGAAAAAAATTTTTAAATGGAAAATTACAAACAAAAATTATGTGTAATTTTTGAAGTAATAATAATTAAAATATATTTCCTTTAAAAATTTTGTTAAATTGAAAATAACAACAAAAATAATATGCAATTTTTTATGTAATAATAATACTAATATTTTTCTATTCAAAAAGTTGTTGAAAAAGTTCAGCAAAAACTGTAAATAATTTTTGAAAGTAAATTTCAAGTGAAACTTTGAATTGCTTGTAGTTGATATTACTTAAGTTTTTCCTAGTTTCAATCATTTACATAGTGAATTGGCATATTCTGCGAGTAGTGTGTCCTTTTTTTATGCTTTCAACATATTCATTTTTTTTAGCATTTTTTGCGCAGTCATTCTCGTGATTAAGTTGGCATGATTAATTTGTCACGTGCTCATCGCTATAACTATGAGCTTTCTGATTATGCCACAACAACAAATAATGATGGGGGCAAGCATAATGAAAATGAAAGGGTATATATAGTATATGGTACAACAGGAAGGAGGCGCACATTTTGATTTTTATGCTATCCGCTGCACAAAATATAATTCAATCAACGCCAACTGCCACGCCTCCCGTCGCCATGAACACCTCAAATATAGCAAAGTATGAGAAAAAGAAAAGGGAATTCTTCTAGTTCTTCTATTTTTGACTTTGCATGCGGCACGTCAACGTTCAGAGCAGAGCAGAGGAGCATTGCTCAAGTGCGAGTAGTCGAATTATGGAGTAGAGTCGAGTGGAGTATACAGGTGAAATTCGATAAAGACGAAACGGAAAGCAAAATAGTAGAACAACCGATAAGATACACTGCACTTAAACATACTAAATGGAATGTGAACTAAGTGCACTTAGAGCAAAGGCATTACAAAAAAAAAAAAATAAATAAATAAATAAATAAAAGAGAAAAATGCATTTTGAATGGCATCGTTATGAAATTTCTGCACATAATTATGATAATATAAAAATTTTTATAAATATGATAAAAATGTGTTATAAATGCCAGCATGGAAATGCAAATAATCCAAGCAGGAAATTATGTTTTTTTTATGTGTTTTATTATAATAAAATTATGGCATATCGCGTGGAAAACGCATCTATAGTTTATAGCCTGGTTTTACTGTATAGCGCATATCTGGTGTATATAGGTTTATATATATATTTATATATATATATGAGAAATATGGCATATGAGCTGCTGCCTGTCCAGATGGATGTTTTTGCCGGTGCTGTTGCTTTTGCCTTTTGGTATACCAGACCCATACCCATACCCAAAGTCAGAGCTGGGGCAGCCCATGCCTTCGGTTCAGTGGAGTTGAATTCTGCTGCTTCTTTGCTGCTGACTGGCTGTCAGCTCACACGGCTCACGGCGCGCGCAGCGGCATAAATCAACTTATTTCATTGGAATTTATGTTTTGTTGTGGCGTCGCCCTGCGCTGACGCCACACAGCCAAAGAGCCAAACAGCCAAAGAGTCCACAGTGAAGCCATCTGCCCCGCCTTGCCCCCAAAAAATCCTACAGCTGCCATTTCCCATTCCCAATGGCAGCGTAAAGAAGTTTTCTTCTGCTCTTACTTCTTTGCTCTCGCTTGTTCTCCCTCTCTCTTTCTCTCTCTCTCTCTCTCTCTGTCTAGCGCTCATTTCTTTTTTATTTTTTTTATTTTGCGCCTCGCATATTACTTCATTTTTATAGTTGTTGCTGCTGCTGCTGCTGCTGCTGTTGCAATTGCTTCATTTGTGGCAATGTCTTGGCCGCGTGTTGCATGTAAGTTGCTGGGGCAGATGAGGTGAGAGGTTTGCCATCGGTATGTGTGTGTGTGTGTAAGATTGTACACTTTGCATTTAAATCATTCCGGGAAGTTGCTGCGTTTGCTTCGTTATATTTATCTGGCATTGCCGTTGCCACAGTGGCATTCAAAGCTTTTTGGCATTTCAGCTTGAAATCAGGGCGGGCGGATACGCTTACTAAATTGAAAAGCTAAGCACCTTAGCTGTTACAATTCGCGCTCTCTCTCTCTCCCTCTCTCTGTCTCTCTCTCTCTCTGTCAGCTAGAGATAGTACATAATTTTGTGTGGCAACAAGGTGCTGCTGTTGCTGCCACTCCTGCTGCTGCTGGCACTGCTGCTGCTGTTCCTTGTCTAACTGCATTTTGCCACAATTTGGTTTCAGTTTTACTACAGTTGAGTTATTTAGCGGCTTGGCTTTTGGCTAAGACTCGACATGTTTATGACGCCTTTTTCCAGAATCGAGCAATTTCGCTAAATGGCCAAATGAGATGCTAAGAGAATTGTGCAGAGATTTTTTATAGAAAGCGCGAAAAGCGCTAAGAAAAGGAATGGAAGAGAATGAATCTATTTTGCGAAAGTGTTGAAAACGAATGTACAACATTTTTATAGGCTGCAACCCATTAACAAAGTTTGCTAAACTCTATGAACCGTAACTGCTCCAGAGACTGAATGAATCAGAAATAGAAGTAGGATGAGAGAGAGGGAGGTAGAGAGAAAGAGAGAGAAAGGGAGGGAGAGATAGAAATAGGGAATGAGACAGCGTGAGAGAGTAAGAAGGAGAAATATGGACTATCTAGGCATATTTAGTCGCTGTCTAAACAAACTTGGCAACATGCTCATAATCTGATGAGAATTGATTAATAATTTGTATACGCCTGCCCATTAATCGATAAAACTAGACCATAATAAGCTAATTAAATGCCTATATTATGCACACATGGCTACAAGGTTATGGAAATTGCTCTAATCTATGATGAAAATGTCATTATGATATAATGAAATGATAGTCATATAGAAATGAAGACTTCTGAATGCTTGGCTGCCTGTAAGCCATTACAATGGAGCGCTCCCGACTCGAACTTTATGTACATTAATAAATTGTTAAATTTTTTTAAAAATAATTATGCACATTGTACATAGTTTAAGTCGATGCTTAAAGTCTTATTGCCCAGAACAATTATTGTTTGCTCCCAGTTGTGGCTAAATTATGAATATTTGTACTAATGATAATGCTTGTGTTTAATGTTGTTGCTAAATGCTAATGATTATGATTATGATTATGATTATGATAATGATAATGTTGTGTTTTAGCTATGTTTGTTGTTCGTAATGATTTCTCATGGGCATTTCGCATTTCGGACAACGCCCACACAAACAACAAAAACAACAACAACAACAAATTAGTCACATAGTTTGCAATTAGACGCTGTTTTCCATTAGTGTTGACCAGTTAAAATACATAAAAAAATTTTCTCGCATTGTGTGTGTGTGTGTGTGAAGAGAGTTTTTCTTGTTTATCTTTAACTAACACCTGCCCACAACTTTGACTAATATTTTGAGTTCGTCTACAGCATTTTTATGTGCCGCTTTTGTTGTTGCTGCAACATTTTAAATAAATTGCAAAAAATTACAACAACAAAGAAAAAAGAGGAGAGACAAACAAACAAATCTTTGTCACTTGTTGCCAATTAAGAGACTCCAACAACAACATCATCAACAGTGACAACTGCTGCAGTCGCTATCCCTAAGCAGCCGTTGCAGATCGTCACACAAATTAGAGCTGATAGCGTGACACGATCGTAAATGTGAAAAAAAAAAAACGTGCAATAGTAGGGTTGGTGCCCGACAGTAGTTAAACTTTGTTTAGTATTTCGTAAAGACAAAAAAAGAAAAGGAAAAGGGAAAAATGTTATTTAACATAAGGTTCAGCTATTTGCAAAATAATAGTAGTGATTTTTTATATTAACTTCTAATCGTTGTATACTTGCTATGTGTGTCGATTTATTTAATTTTTCTTTTTACAAGTTTGTTTGCTTATATATGTACTTTATGCATGTGTTTTATTTCAAATTTCCGGGAATTTATTTAAAAGAATATATGCATATTTTTGATTATATTTTGTACTATAATCAAAAATATGTATATAAACTTCTAGAAATATAACATTCCTTACTTTTCATGTTTTCTATTCATTTTGCACAAACTTAATACACCCTTTTGTTAAATTTCAAAGAAAAACATTTAAGATATGTTAAACAATAAAAATGCTCATAAATTTGGTATTGTTTTTTGTTAAATTTCACATAATTTTCAACAATTTCCGCTGCACAGTAAATGCCATAAATGTCATAAAGTATTTTATATTTAGTGTGTCTAATTGGTTATAAAAACAAACAACTACACAATCTTAAGCTTACTAAATACAGTAAATATAGCAGCTAGGGGTAACTAATGCCGTTCGAAAGTTTGTCTATTTAACTAACTAAGTAAATTAGTTTAACAGGAAGTAAACATAATTTAGAGATATTAAGAATCAATAAATAAGCGATTAAAACATGACTTTAATGTTATTAGAGAAGTTCGATATGAATTTGTATAGGAAAGGGTTTTAGTTATATATAAAACATATATGTATACATATTCACATAATATTATATATATAATAATATATACATTTAGTATAATATACAAAATATTACACATAATATATTACACAAATTAAGTAGTATAATGCATACTAAACACAGCTTAATTTGTGTAATATTGTTTATTAAATACTTGTATTAACTGTAACTATCTGGGGAAATATTAGATTGCAGCTTCGCATTAATAAGTATAAGAGGGAGTTTAGGCTATATATAATAAAGAAACAATTGCATTTAATTTACAGTATTTAATTTATATTAACTTTTACTTAACCTTAGATTAAATTCATTAAAATCTTAGAAAAAATGTGTAGAACTCTTGTGATAACTTTATTCGATATTATCGCTAACATATGTGACATTGCATCGTGTCACGAGCTCAGCTCTCTCTCTCTCTCTTCACTCACACACACACTCGCACACACCTACATATATATGTATTCTACATATATATATTCTTGAGCAGGGACAAATATGTGCAGACATATATCAAGAAGTCTCGTGTCAGTCAGACGAGTCAGTTAGGCCAGAGCAGAGGCAATGCCTTGCCAACGGTCAACAGCCGCAATGTACCCAGTTCTAGTTGTTGTTGTTGTTGTTGTTGTTGTTGTTGTTGTAGTTGTTGTTGCTGTCGTTGTTGTTGCTGCTGTTGCCTTTCAGTCAGCTTTGGCGTTGGCGTTGGCGTCTCAGTTAGCGTCGTTAGTTTTGCAGTCGCGTCAATTAGCGCCGCGTTTGCTGAAGTCTGTTTATTTGCATGCAACAGCAATTGCATATGGTCAACCCCAACCCCAACCCCCCCTCCCATATAGAGCCGCCTATCCCCATCACCTCATTGCCAGCACCCCATTGCTATCCAGATTTTTTACGCTCTTGCGCCTTTGCAGCATGCGGCACATATGCGTGATGCAAAGATACGAAAATACGAGATGATGATATAAAACAGAGATGAAACCGATTCGGTAAGTCAAACAGAAAGAGCAGAGAGAGAAAGAGAAACAGACATACTGAGAAAAAGAAGGAGCAATAGAGAGACAGTCAGGAAAGAGAGAGAAAGAGAATGAGGGAGAAAGAGAAAGGGAGAGTGCGAGTAAAAAATCATTTTCTGAACTCTTTAATTGCATTTCGGTTGCTCCTTGTTGCTGCTATTGCAGTTGTTGTTGTTGTTGTTGTTGTTGTTGCCGTGCTGCTTTGGCTTTTTGCGTTTAATTACTTTGTTTATGGCCAGTAGCTGGCAGCAGGGGCAGCAACGTCAGCGGCAACAACAATAAAACTTCAATTTATGTGCTGCAACAACTGAAATGTTGTTAAATTCCAATGCACAAATTGACAGCCCACCCAACTAAACCAAACTACCCGAGCATCCCCCACCCACCGCACACACACACACACACACACATACACATGCAAACCCTGCCCCCCCTCTCTCTCTCTTTCCCCTCACAGTCAGCCTTTCGTGTCCCTTGGTCTGTCCCTGGTTGCCTTTTGTTATGTAAACAACGCGAAAACTTTTTATTTTGTCGACGCTGCAACGCCTTTACCCGACCGTCCGGCACCGCCCAACGCCCAGCACCCAACACCCAACACCCAAACACCTCCTACTCACACCCACACCCACAACCTACACACACAAATCAGTATGCCCAACTCTCTCTCTCCATTTCTCCCTCTCTCTCTCTCTCCCCTTCTCTTGGGGTAGAAAAACTTTTCCTTTTCCTTTCTTTTTTCCCCCCATACACCTCCAATGGCCCCCCTACCCCCCTTGCACGCATTCGTACAAATAACTCAAACTCAACTCGACTCAACTCACTGAATGCTTTGCAATTTCCGCTCTTCTAAATTTGTTGAAAATTTGCGAGGCGAACGCACAGCGAAGGGCAAATAAAGCAACAAGAAATGAAAATTATTTTCCCGTTTGCCGAACATTTAATATGCTCCAAAAAATAGATTTAAAGTGACAGCGATTATAGGTAAAACATAATATATACATAAATATCTTTAAATATTTTAATCTGTATGCTAACAATCTCTGTTCGTATTCAACATAGTAAATTACAACTCATTTAAACAAAATTTATTGGGTTAAAGCTTTAAAATGGAAACATATTTTATGCAAGATTATATGTATTATGCAAGCGTTACATATTGTGTTACATATTCAACAGAGCTTTGCGTGAGAGTATAACAAAAGAAGCATCAGTATGTTGAGCGTGCGGGGGAGCGAAGAGAACGAAGCGTGTGCGAGACAGAGGGAAAAAGCTAAGTTTTGTTTGGAAAAAGTTTTATGCAAACACAACAAAATGAAACCTTGCTAAGGTTCCTAGCTTTCTTTTTTTTTTTTTGCCAGCACCCCCTACACCTTCCCTTTATCCTTTCTGTATTTATGCTAGTACCTGTAACTGGTTGCTTGTCCAACCTTGCGTAATATTTTAATAAATTTTTGTCGCCAGTCTGCGCTTTGCCATCAGTAAAAACAACAACAACAACAGTAGAACAAATGCCAAACGGTAGGGATGGTGCTTGACAGTATGTATACTGTGTTCGGTATTTCTTTTTAAATTTTAGTATTTGCATTAATGCATAGTATTTTGCAGTTTTAATAATCTTTAGAAATTGACAAATTTAAATTTTGCGCATGATATTTTGTTTTATGCCCATTGTAAGATGCCGTTGTTTAGTACAACAATAATAATATTATAATCACATAGAAGCATGTGAGAGAGTTAGAGGGAGAGAGAGAGAGAGAGAGAGAGAAAGAGAGAGAGAAAGAGAGAGAGAGAGACAGAGTCAGAGAGAGTGGTAGAAAGAGGGAGAGGGAGGTAGAAAGAGGGAGAGCGCTCAATGCAAAAAAGGGACAGAGATATCAGGCTTATCAGCTAGACAAAATTTCGCTGCATTTACTAAAAATAATGCAGGCATATTAGTTAGTCTGTTCACTGCGCTCAATGCAGAATTGAGCTAGAGAAGGAAATCAATGCACCCTGCCCTTCAAGTGTAGGAGAGCGCGAGGTTTGTGAACAAGGAGTGAAAGAAAGAAAGATAGAGAAAGAGCAAGAGAAAGAGAAAGAGAAAAAGAGAGAGAGAGAGAGCGAGCGGGAGAGAGCAAGATCAAGAGAGAGACCGCAATATGAAGCTGAGAGCAAAGCAATTCTGCCAAAAATTTGATCGCAAAGGCAACAATACAATCAATGAGCTTATCATATGAGCCCAAGCATTAACCGTACTATCATACTCTCATACATATACATACATATATACATAAACATATACGTATGCATTGGAATTAGCCCACGCATCGACACATACACTTTATTTGTTCATACACACTCGCAAAGAAACAGACAGACAGACATACAAGCTCTAATAGACTAAGTTCTTCGTTCTGAACAAGATTACATGCTTTACTTTATGAGGTTTGCCACGCCTCCATCCTGCCTGTTAGAGGCGAAGTCCACTTAACATAAACTTAATAGACCCATTGAATGTTCTTTAAAAAATACAGGCCAAAGCTTGTCCAGAATTCACAGTGCGCCTGCGTCGCAATTAGAAAAGTGCGTCGAACTTGGATGAGGATCTGCGTATTGCGAATTGCGAATTGCGAATTGCGATTTGCGAACTGGAACATGCACACGCTTTCAATTATTTTTCACTCTGCTATCGGTTTTTTGTTGCTGTTGCTGTTGTTGTTGTTGTTGTTGTTGTTGTTATTTTTTCTGTATTGTGTTCATTTTGCATTTTCCATTTTCCACTTGATGTTTGTGCTGTGGCTGTCCAAGCACAGCGCAATTTCCATGTCAAAGCAGATTTTCTAACTGATTTCATGTGCACACACACGCACACCAATACACACACGCACACACATACATATACATGTTGCCTTGTGTGTGTGTGTGTGTGTGTGTTGCTGCTCATGGCTTGTATCCTGGCGGCGCCACTGATGTGGTAATAAACACCCCTTGTGCAGTCTAATGGACCGTAATTAACTCTTGCGCCAACTGAGGCAGCGCTGCCAACGTCAACATCAACGTCGGCGTCGGCGTCGGCGTCAACATGGACGTCATCGTCATCGTCATCGTCGTCAACATCGTGTGGTCGGTCGTATCGTACAAGCGATGAATAATAATTTTTGCCAGCGAACAGGACAACAGCAACAGCAACAACAACAACAGCAACAGCAACAATTCCAGTTGCCTGCACAGTGGACAATAATGGCTGTTAAATGGGCAAAACAATTCGTTTGGCCAATTTGATTTGCATATTATATAAATATATGATAACATACGATATATACAATACGATATAAGCATAAGCCATATGGCAAATGTTGTCTTCTTATATGGTGCGATTTTTATGTGCCATTTCTCTCCCCTCACAGATCTCGTTCAGATTATGTTCAAGTAATTGCCACAATTGTGTGTGTGTTTGTGTGTGTGAGTGAATGTTGATGTGAAGGGGGGTAGAGGCGCAGACAAGTCATTATTATTGTTACGACTATTTTATGGCATAGTTATCGATAATCTATGCATAGCATGGGCATAAACTCAGGCAATCCCAGTATCTTGATTAATATTAATCAGTTAAATGAGCCTTGCAAATGGCAGATTAGTAAAACAAACGGACAAAAATATAAAGAGATGTTTAGTATTATTTCAAGTGAATTATAATAATGTAGTATACATATATCTTATATCTAAAACAATATTATATGGATTGTAATAGAGCAAAATTTTCATAGAATTATTAGGACACCTTAGGGTTTGTTTTTTCGCTTGAAAATTTAACCACATGATTGTGGAAAATCTGTGAAAATTTTTTAAAAATATAAAGCTTTTCAGTTTGTATAGATTTTAAGGATTTTTTTATGTTGGACTTTAAAATCAATTGTCCAGTTTTTTGGGTCCAAATTGCTGCATTGATTTTATGCCATTGTAAAATGGCTAGCTGTTGCTATTGTTGTAATTGGTTTGTGTTATAGTTGTTGCTGTTGATGTTGATGTTGGTGTTGGTGTTGGTGTTGGTGTTGGTGTTGTTGGCAGGGTGTTGCTGCTGTTGTAGCTGTTGCTGCTGTTTCTGTTTGCGTGACGGATATTGCCTTGTCACTTGCATGTACGAGAAATGTTCAAACTTGGTACAGGCCAGCACACGGTCCAATGTGCTTACTTCTTGTTGTTTTTATTTTATTGTTGTTGTTGTTGTTGTTGTATTTTACTTAATGCCTGGAATACCGCCTGGGCAAACTGGGCAAACCAAAACGTAGCAGCAGCAACTAGCAAGCCCGACAAGCGGCGACCAGCAACCACTAACCACAGTGCGCCAATCAACGCAGACCATTATACAATAAAAACAACAACAACAACAACAGCAGCAACAACGGCAACAGCAACAACAACAGCAACAGCAACAGCAGTAACACCCCACCAACAACACCAAACATCAGCAGCAACAGCAACATCAACTACAGCAACAACATTTACAATTGTTGTACCGTTCGAAAGTTGTGCTAAAATTTAATTAATTTTGCAATTTGCCTAGTCAAGCGGCAGCAGCAACAACAGCAACAACTCTACCAACGCAGCAGCAACAACATATCGTATAGGAACAACAACAGCAACAACAACAGCAACAACAACATCAACAACAACGACAATTTTATATCTGCTTCTATCGAAAAATTATGATGATTACCATTATTGCCACTAAGCACGGGCGTAGCCAAAGCGATTTTAAGGCGATTTAGCTGGCGACTATTATAAATACAAATTTAATGAGCGCAACATATGCAACAGCAGCAACAGCAACAGCAACAACAACAACAGCAACAGCAACAACAGCAGCAACAACAGCAGCAACAACAGCAGCAACAACTGCGACTGGAGTTTAATGCGATTACATGGCAGCGGCACATTTGTCATTTAGTTGGGGTCCATTTGGGTTGTGTGTGTGTGTGTGTGTGTGAGTGTGTGTGTGCATAATTGTATGCGTGTGTGTATTAGCGTGTGTGTGTGTGTGGCAGCTTAAACAAATCAAGTCAAATTACTGCAATGCTAAAGAAGAAGAAGAATCTGTAGCAGTCAGCCAACTGGCAACTGTCGACCGACAAACGACAGACAGACCTACGGACAGACGGACAGATGGACAGACGGACAACCGACGACCGGCGACTGTTGTGCCAGCCACAATGAACCTTTGAGCGCATCCCTACACTTGAAAAAAAAAGTCTAAATAATTAATAAACGAAGGCATATGTAAAGCAATCCCAAGGCTACAGATTGAAACATAATTTAAAGACTTTAGCATAAACAATGTTCATACAATCTTTTTTAAATGTTAGGGTGCTTAAAATAGATCTAAATAAACTATATATTTATATTTATATACGAATTTCACATTTAGTTTTGTTTTGTTTAAATTTTTGCATAATTCTTTGCTTACTTTTGTATTGTATTTTTTTCGAAGTGTATGCTGCAGTCAGACAGAGGGTAGAGGGCAGAGCAGAATGGAGGTAGACAGACAGTCAGACAGCCTGTGCAATTGCATGGCCAGCGTGCATAACTTTAACTTTTATTGTTGCTATCTCTGTTGCACACTGTGGCATGCGGGCCACTGCAGTAGCAGTAGATGCCACAACAGCAACAGCAGCAGCAGCCGTTGCTCATTAAGTGCCACTCTACGACAGTTGTCGCTAATGCCGCTTGCCAGCCTCCAGTTGCTATCCTCAGTCTCATTCTCTTTTGCAGTTGCTGCTGAAATGTTGCAGCTAATGTTGTTGTTGTTGTTATTGTTGTTGTTGTTGCTGCTTTTGTTGCTGGCGAGGTCGTCGTCACGGGCCATGCTGGGGTTACACACAGTCAAAGTAAATTTGCAAATATTTGCTGAAATCAGACGACGACAAATGCAGCAACAGCAGCAGCAACAACAACAGCAACAGCAGCAGCAACAGCAGCAGCAACAACAACAGCATCAACAACAGCAACAGCAGCAGCAGCAGCGGTTGCATGTGCAACCAAAAAAAAGGAAGGGGGAGCATGGGTTAACATAGGCATGCCTGGAATGGCAGTTGAGTTTGTTTTTCGGACTAGCGCAGTTTTAGAAGGGGCCTAAAGGGGCCACTACACACACACACACACACACACACACACACACACACACACACACACACACACTCCGCGCAGCCACTG
>JBANCZ010002731.1:0-14762 GCA_037040025.1 Sphaerogastrella javana
AATTTTTTGCATATTTCTGTTACTGTTACTGTTGCTGTTACTGTTGTTGTTGTTGCTGTTATTGCTGCTGTTATTGTTGCTGTTGCTGTTATTGTGCGTATGGTGTGAGGGCGAATGCTTTGCCTTTGCTTTTGCTATTGCTGCACTGCTTGCACGCACGTATATGTATATTTTTTGCCTTTTTGTTTTGCTTGGCTCGTTTGGCAAACGATACAACTGCTCACACCCACACACTCGCACACACACACAAATACAAGCGTCATAAGTCAGCGCCTGCAAGAGCGCCACACACACACACACACATACACGCAAACGTAACCGCGCTTGACTGTATGCGTGCCAAGAAAAAGAGCAAAGGAGAACAAGAAAGCAAGAGAGCCAGCTGGAGAGCTGACAAAGTACTTAGTTGGCAGCAGGCCAAGTGACAGCTTATTGCAAAAAATAAGAAGAGAGAGAAATAGAAAAAGAAGAAATGAAAAATACGTTGAAAATGTTCAAGCCAAACAATTGCCGCTATTGTCATTACTTTTGGCCCACATTCAAATGTCCAAGAGAGCCGAGGCCGTCGTAAAGAGCACCTTTGGCTCTAGCGAAAATATTCTCTTTCAATGCGCGCTCCCTTTAGAGATGAGCAGCATGGCGTGCAATATATCGTGCAAATTATTCTATACAAATAATCAATTAAAAGAATTTAAAAAATATATAATTAATAATATTAATAATAAAAATATAGAATTATATATATGTATATAATTATTAAAATTTATTAAATTAAAAACAATATTTAATATTTAATTATATTTATTAATATACTTTAATTATAATATTTATTAATATATTAAACATTCAATGGAATTTATTTTAAATTTTCTAAGTAGTTTTTATTACAACATTGCACATTTTTTGTTATTTAAATTATAAAATTTCAACAATAATTTATGTTAAATCCTATAAATCCCATCTCCAGGTTCAGTTTAAAATTTCATTCACACTATTCCCCAATAGAACTTGATATTCAATTGAGATGAGAAGCACGAACACGCTCTCAGCTCTAGTTCCATGCTCCGTTTCCTTTGCTGTTTGCTGCGCTGCTGCCTCTTTTAGTTCTCTTGTTGTTGCTGTTTTTATTGTTTTTGTTGTTGTTCCAGAGAACGAGAACTTCGTGTATGGCACGTCGCATCGTCGTCGTTGCGTCGTCGTCGTCGGCTTTTATTCGTGCTCTTTGCTTCGTTTCACTTCGTTGTTCGGCGTCGGCGTCTTCGGCAATGCTTGTGTTAGTGTGTGTGTGAGTCTAGTTGTGTATGATTATGTTTGTGTGCGTTTGTAATTGATTTTATTAGTTTTGGTTTTTGTTGTGTGTTTGCTGCAGTCGACGCTAGCGTTGACGCTGCGCTGGCGTCGCCGTTGACGTTAACGTCGCAGCCGCTATCGCTGTCGCAGCCGGCAGCGTTGATGAATTTTAAAAAATTTTGAATTGCCCGCCCTTTAGTCATTGACTAAACGTGCAGCAGTGCGAACACGAGCGCGCGCAGCGGCATTCCGGCTTCGGCTTTGATTCTATACTAAAATTACAAATGGTCTATACAGCCAATATTCTATATCCAAATACGCATGCACACACTCACACGCACACACACACACACACGCAGTCACACATATGTATATGTATATAGAAACGATACGATAAATATCAGTGATTGCAATTAGCAAAAACATTAATATTGTTTATTATTCGGCACGCGCGTAACGGACACACAATTTCAAATAAGTGCAAAATATATAACAACAGCAACAACAACAACAGAAAGAGCAAAAACAACAACAACAATCATAACAAACAAATCAACAACAAAAAGTATTCAATTGGCAACTGCAACGTGCAAACATTTCAACACAAAATATGTGCTAAAAGTGAAAAATTATATAGATTTGAATGCGAAATTTTCAAAATATATATATATATATATATATATATGATAATAAACATTTAATACACATTGCTGGGATTATAATACTAAAAACGTGGATTAACATTCAAGTCACAGACGCACACAAGAACGAACAAAATGGTAAATAAGTACAATAACTAAGCTAATATGTAGATTCACTAAGTTTAGTATAAGGCAATAAGATAGCTAGCTGTGCTAACTAACTAGAAATGTGATTCAGCGTCGCTAATTTCTATTTTATTGACATAAAGTATATTCATATCGTATAGTTTTTTTTTTTTTTTTTTTGGTCGAACACACGCGGGGCGCTCCTTAGTCTTAGTCATTAAACCAAAGTGTTAACTGAACAAGCCAAAGTATGTGATATATGTATTACTATATATATATATGTATCAATGGGTGTGTGTGTGTGTTTGTGTGTGTGTGTGAGTTTATAGTGCTATATTATAAACAATTTTATGGCGCAGTCGCACGCATTCAACGCCATGGCGCACATATAAATCGTTTTAATCTCTTGCATATTAATTTTTATTATTGGCATCTTATAATTTCCGGCGATTTTGATTAAGCTACAGCGGCCCATAGAAGGAGCTGTGATTTCTGATTTCCCATTTCTCATATATACTCCGATTCAAAAAATACAATAACAAAATCAAAAGCGAAAAAAAAACTGCAAAGTGACGCCTAAAGAACTTCCGCTCTATGTTCTAACTATGCACTACCCTGCAACAAATAACTAGCCCTAAATACAATTGAACTACTTAACGTTAAACACTCTCTATATGTATATAAATATATACGTTTTTTTAATAGATTTTTGATTTAAAAACTTTAACTAAAGACTTGCATCTTGAGTTCCACATAGTTTAGGCTTCTCCTATATTATAATCTCTGTTAATCTAGAGCCCTAACTACAATTAAAATACTTAACTTAAGTCACTATATATCTATATATATACATCAATATATTGATAGCTTTTTGCTTTAAAAACTTAAACTAAGGACTTGCATCTAGAGTTCTACAAAGTTAAGCCTTGTTCCTATATTATAATCTCTGTTAATCTTTAGTGCTTCTTTAGTGCCTTTTTACATTTTGTTGCACATACATATATATATATATATATATATACTTTTAGTTGTTGGTTCTATTTTAATCTATTGCAAATCTATTTCGAAAATATAAGTTTTTGGCATACATTTAGCACCTGCATTAAAATGTTCATAATTGCAGCTAGTTTTTAAGAACCATTGCATATTATAGCCTAGGTATAGGTATATATGAGTGTGAGTGAGTGTCAGTGAGTGTGAGTGTGTGTGAGTGTGTGTTGGACAAATATTCGCAATTTTGGCTCAATACAAATATATTTGGCACATTAGAGGCACTAAGGAAAAAAAACAACGAAAAGCAAAAACTCATATAGAAATTATTATTATGATTATGATGTTGTTATAATTAGAGAACAAACGCAAAACGAACAACTGAAAAACGATTCATAATTATTCAAAAATTGACTTTAAACAGCCGCCGCAGCAGCAGCAGCAGCAACAACAGCAGCAGCAGCAACAGCAGCAGCAGCAACAGCCGTCGCCTTTGCTCTCAGTCCTCAATAGAAGATCTCACAAATATCTTTAGCTATAAAGATTTTAGTTATGGTTTAGGCAACATCATCTGCTGGCGTCTATTTTTAGTATGTGTGTGTGTTTGTGTGTGTGTGTGTTGAGGGCACAACAACAACAACAACAACAACAAGAACAGAACCGAATTACACTTAAAGTGCTTAATCACAAGCAGCCAAAAAGACGCAACAGCAACTTTTACACAAATCATAATTTCTGTGTGTACTTACACGCATACTCGTACCCATTCACACAGACACACTCACACTCACACACGCACACTCACGTACTCATAATACCCGTTTACAGGGCGCAACGCTTTACTCTTTCAACTTTTTTTGGGGTTTTTTTTTGATATTTCGTTATTCGATTTGTTTTTAGGTATTGCTCCCCCTTTCCCCAAAATAAAGCTAAAAATCTCGCCCCCTCCAATCCCGTCTCTGCAGCCCTGCTCTTCGCATCATTTGATCGAATTTGTTTTCATTAAAAGGAAACGAAATGTGGCCGATCTTTCTATGGATTCGACAAAAATGCGCCACTATTAAAGACCCGCAATGTATGTTTTAAATCAACGGCCACTCAAAGTGCCACAGCGACGCCTCAAGGGGTGGCACATGGGCGGAGGACGGGGAAGGGGGTGAGGGTTAGGTCTATGAAATAGACGCATTTTATTTATTAATTGCCATATTTAACATATGTTTGCTCTGTTCTATAAATATATTCACGATTTGCTCATAATCACAGGCAAATCAAGATCTAAAAATGGCCAATTTCATTTGCTTCATTCAAAACTATTCGAGAATTACAGTACGAATATTTCAAACTAAACAACTGCAACTAAATTATGAATTTAATCCCACAAATTTTTATTGTTTTAACTGTTTGATCGCTCTTAGTCATACGATCGTACGAATGTAAAGGGATCCATAAACATAATAAATAGAATTCGTTTGAATATGCCATACGATTTGAGTACTTTTGGTCAATCTGAGCACATAAATAGACTTCCTTCATAAAATGAGATACATATCATAATCGTATCATATCATATCATATGATGTGTGTGTGTATAAATGACTTAACTCTAAGCTATTCTGCTTCGATTTCTTGCGAGTGTGCGTGTGTGTGTGAGTGTGGAAGTGTCAATAAATATACTAATTGTTTATTTCATTTGAAGCTTTTTAAATATTTATAAGCATTGGACAATAAATAAGCCAACTTATTTTTCAACACCAAATACGCTGAGCTTTCAAATTCTTAATTCTCAATTCCTAAAGGCATTCAAACAGATCGTAGCCCCACACATTTTTATGGCACTTGGAAATTAAGTAGTCAATACTCATACACTCACTAACACACACACACACACACACACACAAACAGTTTGAGAGTGTGAAACAAGAGAGAGAGAGGGATCATACATTATATACGTATATATCTATATCTATATGGAATATATTGCACATTAAAAATAAATTCGATTAATTGCCATTCGAGAATGTATGAATGTATTCACATTTGTATTGAATGATTTGTATGAATTTCATATTATTTTCTACAGATCTGCATTCGCTTAAAGCTATGTTTGCCCAAGATCTATATCTCCTTATAGATAGACATATATGTATTTGAACATATGCATATATATGCTGGAATTTTTATATCTTAAAGGCGATCGATATGGCTTTTGTGCCATTGTATGAATACGAATATGGTCTAAATTCATACAAACATATATTCACATGAATATTCATGTACAACTTGTCAAATTCTTGGATAGAATATATATACAAATTTTTCTATAAGAAAATCCATTTATTCTGCCTTAACCTTTGAAAATTGTTCCTTTGCTTTGAATTTACACTTACAGCAGCTGCCAACTGAACTCTGTTAAGTTAACAGAATTCCATGGCAAGCTAGTGACCGTAGTTAACAGCATGTTAGCATAACATTTTATGCATTCCATTGCTCCTTTAATTCGTCTATTCGTATGTGGCGAACTGTATGTGTGTGTCTGATGTGTGTGCTTGTGTGTGTGTGCTTATCTGTTCTCTGTTTTGATTCTGCATTTGTTTTGATGCTCTGTAAAAACCGCTATGTAAGAGAAGGACAGTGTGTAGAGCAACAGCAAAATCCCGGCGTTGCCATCTCCGTTTCTTTTCGCTCTTATAGAAAGGGTAGTATGAGCTGGACCTTCTGCAAATGTTTAGAAATATATTTTATATATGTTTATTAATTTATTATTAATTAAATATTAATTTATTTAGACAACTTATAGGGAGCAATGCATAAAACAGTTCAAATTAAACAACTATTTAATTATTCGAAATGAAATTCTAATTCCTTGTATAGAAATTGATTGAATTACAGGGTATTAAAGCTGTCAATGGGTAAACATGAAATACAGTGATAAATTTACACTTATTCTAAGATGAAAGAATGGAAAATATTTGAATTTTTTGCTATTTTTTGCTGCTTATTTTTTATTGAATTTTAAGCAAAATTAATTTGTCTTGGTGGTAATAAAAGTCGAGAGATATTTTCATATTTTGTATTAGAAAATACAAATTACTTAATTCTACGATGTCTGCATACACATTCCTCAAATAAAACATATAAGCAGATGGTAATTAACTGAATTAGTTAGCCGCATACACAAATTATGGCACGCTCATCATATATGATATATTTTCAGCCTCCCACCTAATACAGCGACAGGGGGACAGACAGACAGGGAGGCAGACTTATAGACTGGGAGAAAGACATATAGACAGGGAGAAAGACGCACACACACTCCACACACACGTTATAACACACTCTCTCTCTATCTCTCGCTATCTATCTATCTCTCATGCTCTATGTGTATCTTTTTGTTCTGGGTGTTTCATTCTCTATATAAAAATGTCTAATGCAAATTCGTTCCATCACTCAAATTGTAGTTTTTCTCTTTCCGTCAGATAGAAAACCGAATTAAATGTTAAATGTAAAATTTTGTGTTTGTAAAGAAATGCGCTTTGCCTTTAGAGCAAATAGACAATGCGTGTCAGTCACTCAGTCACTCAGTCAGTCAGTCATTCAATCAGTCAATCATTCAGTTCAACGCTCATTGAGCCGCATCAGGCTCTGTGGCATGAGTCACTGCATCTGCATCTGTTTAAGCTATTGCCATCCTTTTGTACGTCTCTCTCTCTCCCTCTCTCTGTCTCTGTCTCTTTCTTTTAGTCTCTTTTGTGGTTCTCTTTCGCACAGACAACAAAGAACTTGAATGCCATGTTGTACAACAACAACAATAGTTATAATAAACTGACAATCAATCATTGCACGTGTTGTGTTTCTTAGTTTTTTTTTTTTGGAATACAACAACAAAAATTATGTTTTTTCTATTTTCTCTACATTTTTTTTGATTATACCGCTTCATTTGGTCAAATCAGTCAGTTTAAGCCCATGTAATTAAATATTAATTAAAACATTGCGCAAAAGCAACAATAGCAATCGTATAAAAAATTCCTTACAGTATCAGTCAAAAGTCTTCGTCACCCAAAACTCGCCTCAATTAAAGGCGATTTAAATTTATAGATACGGAAAAGAAATGGCGGGCGCTGTGCGGCGGGGGCGTGGCTGAGCAAACAGAGGCAGTTAGCCAATGCAACAACAACAAAAAGAACAACAACAACAACACGAACAACAACAACTACAGTAGCTACAACAGTAGCAACCCAGCTACAAAATGGCTTAATTAATTTTAATTATTTTCAATGAGCGACTATGAAATGAAAATTTCTTTCAAGGCGCAACTAAAAAAATATCTTGTCTTCCACATACATACAGAGCTCCCCCCGGTTTTTGCCCGAAAACCCCTTTTTGGGTTCACCCGCTTTGTGCAGTCATCACTTGGTATTTGTATTTGTATTTGATAAAAGCTACAATTAAGCAATGAATTAATTACTAAACATATGGGACTCGTCTCAATGCTTCTACGGGCACCCGCGGCACCCCGAAACAGTAAAATAAACATCAACAACATCAAAAATAACAACAACAACAACAACAGCAACATTATCATCGTATACACTATGACAATTGGCAATTGATCGAGCGTTTAACCCGCTCCTGGTTCTCGCCAGTTTAGTCACATTTAAACAACAATTTAACAATTTTCACTCGCTCTCTAATTTCTCCATATAAAACACAGGGGCCTTTGCCTAATGTTTACTTTTCGTGCGCCGCCCTAACAGTTGGCCGCATATGCGGGCACTGCAACTGTCCGAAAAAAAAATAAGGAAAAACCGACCAAAAATTATTAGACCCCTCTCTCGACCTCTTCCCATCCCGACTCTGTTCATTTGTTGGGTTTTGGTAATGACCATTAATTTATTTGTGTGCAGCATGCAAAGCATTTGACGACACTCAACCAATTGCAATTAGTCATAAAATTACAAATATTACACACTTTGTAATATCATCAGCCAAATATCATGTCATATATACGTCTATATGTATAGATTTATATAAACTAAACCTATATATTTCTCTCTCTGTATATGAGTTTTGTGTCATAAATTAAACACAGCTCTCTGGCATCCCCCGCATCGCATATCAGGTAGCTGGTAGCTTGCTCTGGCTGATCTGGTAACGCCCCAACTTGTCGGCACTTGGGCGCGAACAAGACGCCAAAAGGTAAACGGCAAAATAAAGCCAGCCGATAGATAGAGACAGCAATACTGACAGCACAGATCAACATACACAGACGGACAGACAGACATACAGAAAGAGAGAAAGAGAGAGAGAGAGAGAGACACGGCGAACTGCTTGGAACGCATACCAAAGACCAAAATTGACAAATCAGAATGTGCAGTCAACAAGAACTATTAATCAAACAAAATAAAAACAAGTACAACAAAATTTATTAATATATATATACAATATATACAATATATATACAAATACATATGTGCCATGACTTTAAACGTATTTCGAACTTTGGCATTTTTTAGCCATAAAATAAAATCTATAAAATAAAATACATTTGCTCTGTTAAAGTGACTGCTTTACATGTTAAATGTTTTTTCTTTGCTTTGGAATTGCTGCATAACATTTACATTTACAGCAACTACCAGCTGAACTCTGTTAGGTTAACATTATCCCAATGACAAGCTAGTGAGCGTAGTTAACAGCATGTTAGCATAACATTTTATGCATTCCATTACTCCTTTAATTCGTCTATTCGTATGTGGCGAACTGTATGTGTGTGTCTGATGTGTGTGCTTGTGTGTGTGTGCTTGTGTGTGTGTGCTTATCTGTTCTCTGTCTTGATTCTGCATTTGTTTTGATGCTCTGTAAAAATCGCTATGTAAGAGAAGGACAGTGTGTAGAGCAACAGCAAAATCCCGGCGTTGCCATTTCCGTTTCTTTTCGTTCTTGTCGAATTTGCTCAATGTGTAGAAAGGGTAGTATGAGTTGGACCTTTAGCAAATGTATTGAAATATATTTCATGTGTATATGTTTATTGATTAAATAATTATTTATTTTGTCACATAATTAAAGGAATGCAATGTTTTTATTATTTATACTATAACCATTATTATTTTTTATTTTTATTATTATTATTATTGCTTGCTTAAGTTTGGCAGGGTATTAAAAGTTGCATCAACTGCATTTGGTTTTCGTTTAGTTTTGCACTTTGGCATGTGCCATCAAATTCTTTCTTCTATCACTCTTTTAACCAAGAGTCCATTCACATTCAATTGAATATTAAATGCCTTAGCAAGCGAACATAATATGTATAAAAGGGTAGAGTATTTAAAGTGCATTGTGTTGTTCTAATTATTTTTCAAAGTGCGAAAGACAATAAAAAAGGAGTTTGAAACGAAATACAACTGTTGCGCGAATCACTGTTGTTTAATGTTATATCAATTATATATTGTATAATATGCATATAGAAAATATATAATAATTTTTAAGGTTTATATAATCGCAATCTGTGTAATGGCATGACTGTTACTTGTACACTAGAACGTGTTTCAGTCAGCGAACTAATTCTGAAAACAATATCACACTTCTATAGGTCACAGGCACAGTGGGCGCGCTTCAATGAAAATGCTTTGAAATTAGTTAGAATTTGACATAAAATTGCACACTAACGATTCATTTGCAAAATATGCACATAAATAAATAAAGCAATAATAAACGTTTAAATATTACTCATAACTATATGTGAAAAAAGTCGTTAACCGTAGTTTATAATAACTAAAAAATTAGACGGTGCTTGCTATAAAGGGCGTAGAATTCAGCACAAAAATTTTTAAAAAAGTTTCCTTTGGCATGCCAAGACCAATTTCAATATTTTGCAGTTCCAATTCCAGTTCCAGTTCTAGTTCCAATCTGAAACTTGCCATTTGTTCTAGTCGTTTAGAGCCAGCTGGCGTCTGGCAATCTGAAAAAGTTCCTAACCCTGACTGGCCAATTAATAAGAAATATATTTAACGTAACACTCAATGTCAGGCTGTATGGCATTATAATGAATTATATGCCGCATATACTGAGCATATTTCACTTCAGTCAGCTGGCAAAATGTACAGCTATAGCCAGAGCTCTGAGGCTGGAACGAAACGTAACGGAGAGCGGAGCCTTGTGAAGCTGAGGGTTGTTCTTAGCTTCATATTTCATTGCTTCATTTTGGCTTTAAAATGCCTGCGTGCACTTAATAAAATAGGATTAACATTTTATAGTTGCATTGTATATATATCTCTTTCTCTCTCTCTCTCTCTCTCTCTCTTTCCCTCTCTGTGTGTGAGAATATCTTTTTGTCTGTATATCAAATTTTGGAGAACTGCGCCATGCTTTTTGTTGTTCTTTATGCGTCTGTTTGATGTCTCTTTGTCGCCTTGTCGCCTTGCCTTTTGTATGCGAATATGTATAATATAGAATACAAGAACGTATAACCAGTTATTGAAATGCTGACAGCTGCGACTAGAGATAAAAGACACGCAGATAGACAAACAGACAGACAGACAGACAGACAAACAGATAGAGGGATTGACTGTGCCTTTTGAATAGAGAGTCCTGTAGTACTAAACAAAAGAAATAAACGGCAAAATTAGTTATATATATCTTATCTTAAGTGTAAATAAATGAAGCTGTGCTAAAGCATTCTCGATGCGAAAAGAACAAGAAAAAGAAAAACTGGTTTATCATTTGACTAATGTCATAATTTAGGATGCGCATGAGCAGTATGGTAATCGGCACGTCTGCCCATTCCAAGAGTCTTTCGAGAGAGCCTCGGCATAACTTATGCATCAACGCGTACAATTTCGAGCATAAATCGCGACTGTCTGTCACCCTCTATAGCCAGTACCCAGTGTATACCCACTGATTATAACCCAGTACACCGTGTGACTTGCCTTTTGTCATCATTTACATCTACATCTACATCTACATCAATGGAGTACGAACTAGCAACAAAACTTTGATACATCTCTCGCTCTACCTCTCCCACTCTCATTCTCTCTCTCTCCCGTTCACTCACTCTCTTATGTGCTACGTTTCATTGCTTTGTCTCTTATGAGTTTTAAGGTTTTTTTTTTGTTTTTGTTTTTGTTTTCGTTTCTTTGACTGTCGTTAAAATATTTTTGGGTGTGTTCTGTATTTTAATAGCGCTACGAGCAGCGTGCGCATTGCCACTTCCTTTCGTATATCATATAAACACACTCACACTCACACACACACTGTCGCACACCCTTTGTGCCCCGCCCCCGCTGACCGTTTTGGCTGTGTTTAATTTCTTTCGAATTTGTCAAAAAAAAAAAAAAAATCAGAGACAGAAGCAGAGGAGGAAAAAAAGTAACATGATTTCAGTTGATTTTTGTTGGTTTTACTTCAAGTTGTCTGTACATTAGACTCGTTTCTCAGCTAATCCCTCGTGCGACTCACTTTGAATTATTAAAACCTAATCTTGATTGTATTGTATTGTATGGTATATGTATATATATATGTATATGTATATACCTCCCGCTCAATACAACTTCAGTTAAAACTTTGCTTGCTGTCGCACTCTCTCGGTCTTTCTGTTTCATTTGATGAGTTCGTGGTGTTCGGGAGGGGATTTTTAATATGGCCCGACGATGCGATCGCACGAACTCTCCGACCTCAGGTATGTGAGGCATTTCGTCAGTGATCTGCCATAACAACAACTCCCCCACCTTGAATGCATATGTGTATGGTATATGTATGTATATATAATAAAGCATTTGAGATCTGTTTTATATCGGTTTCCTTTTGGTTTGATGTTTTAGTCTCAATTTTAGGATTAAAAATGTCGTCAGCATTTTTTAAGCTGAATTCAATTCTTGATCATTTGGCATTGATTTAACATAAAATGAAAACACACCCAATCAATATAAAGGTACAGATGCAGATACAGATACATATACATATATATGTATCTGTATGTATAGTATATAACTCAACTCATCCACTAATTTAACTTCTGACAGTTGATTTGGGTTTGCGTTTAGCCCAAAAATCGCACAACTATTTATCATTTGAATGCGTTTTATACGATTTCGAAACGTTTCGCTTTTCGTAGAACTAAACACTTAGACGCTCTAGCCAATTATGGCATTAGCACAAACAGAAAAAGAAGAAATGAGGGGGGAAAAAAACCGAAATAACTCAGCTGCATTATTCAGTTTATACTGACTGTATCAGCTATTTGAAAAGGCATTGAAATTTCTGCCCCTGATCAGTCACCCACCCAACAACACAGGCAAACAACAACAACAACAACAACACCAAAAGCAAAAATATTAATTTATTAAAATTTAAAGCGCATGACTTTCAGTGCAAATGGCACACAAATATCAACAACAACAACAAGAGAAACAACAACAACAATCGCAACTAGCAATATAAATTGCTATGATTCATGCGTCACACTTGCGCATAATAGCTAGGAGAGGGCTAAAATCTGTTCGCTGCCAAAACACAGCAGCAACAACAACAACCACAGTAACAACAACAATAACAACAACAACATCACCACCACCAAAAACAACACCAATAACAACAACACCTAGTAGGTTGCAAGTTAGCCGACTTTCAAATACCCCAACTGCATTCAAGGCTTCTTGTATAGGCTTTCCACTAAGAGGTATTATTTAATTAATTCAAAGAAAAATTACATTTGATAATATAAATAATTAAATAATGATTTAATTATATAAATTATGAAAAACAAAATTATGTACAACGTTTACAGCATCATTTCCCTTTGAAGAAATTACGCTTCATAATTATGCTTAAGCTTAATATAAGTTCTTGATCGAATACTTCATTTATAGACACATTTTAAAACAATTTATTGAGAATTTTTTTAAATAATTTGAGGTCTTACTTTATTGTCTTTATTAATCTTTTATTAAAGTAAAATTGAATTATTTCAATTAAATTTATATTTAACTATGTTTAAGGTCGAATGGAGTAACAATTTTAACACTCTTTATTTGGAATTCTTTAAACCAAAATCCTCTAAAACAGTGCTATAATTTATCAAAATAAATCATGTAAATTTTCCACATGATTATAGCAAGGCTTTATCTTTATCTTGTTATTCCTAGTGTATGCTATTAGTCATTCAAGTCATTTGCTAGTTGAAGTCGAATGCACACTCATTCTCTGGGCTATATCAGTTTAAACGCATACAGTTACTACTTTAGCGTATCTATCTATCTTCAATCACATTTGTTACTTTAGTAGCTGTCAAATGTTCGAAATGAAATCCTAGATCTCTATATATGACCAGACAGAAGATGCACACTGCCAGACAAAGAGGTCCTGCAATGACATGCAATTTGCCACAGCTGTGAAAACTGAACAGGCAACACCAACACCAACACCAACAGCAACACTAACAGCAACAATGTAACAGCAACAGCAACAGCAACAATGAAACAGCAAAGGAAACAAACTAAAGGCGCAGACGCAGACGCAGCAACAGTAACAACAGCAGCAACAGCAGTAACAACAGCAGCAGCAGCAACAGCAGCAGTAAATGAAGCAGTCGATGTTGGCGTCGCTGTGGTATGGGCTGCCGTTTGGCAGTTTGTGTGTTGCCGAGTTGCCAAGTTGCCCAGTTGTCAGCTCAGTTATGTTTCAGCTCAGTTGTTGTTGTTGTTGCCTTTTTTCGAATCTGTATATTTGGTTGCCGCTTGTGGCATTGTTGCCAGGCAGCAGCAGCAGCGGCAGCTAGATTCTAGATACTCTCCAGGTGTGCGCCAGCCAGCGAACAAAAAAATTTTGTTGCAAGCTGTGTGTCCCAAAAATAAAAAAAAAACTCGCACAATTTGTTGCATGTTGTTTAAGTTATTTGGCTCTTGTTGCTTTTTTTTTTTTTTTGTTATTGGTTTGAAATATTTTCTACGCTTTATACTTGTTGTTGTTATTCAAATTTCCAGATCAACGGAGCGCGCCAATGCGTCAGAAAAATGCCTGGAAAGAATACAACAATAATAATGACAACAACAACAAAAACAGAAAAATTTAAGAAAAAAAAAATCGTATGAAATCAAAAATCAAATTGGCAAAAAAATTGGGCCAATAGTTTTTTAGAGCTACTGTCTAATAGATCTAATAGATCGCCTAGATCTTGTTGGGCATGGCTTGTCTATGTATAGGTGTATATATGGTGTGTCATGCGGTGTATGTTGCCTTATGTAATGACAACTTAATTAAGGCTATCTATCAATTGCACTTAGTTTAGTCAGGCCTTAAGTATAGAGCCCACGTAAGACCCTCGGAACGCAATTAACCAATGTAATTAGCAATTAAATTTCCGTTGACCTAATGCTAGGAAAGTCTTTTCGACTTATTTATCAATTAACTATGCCATAGTCTTCAATATATATTCGTATATACATATAGATATACATGAGTAAAGATAAATACACAATTATGTACTTAGATACCCCCTCTTGGGGGGTAGGGCTGGGAGGTTTCTATTTCTTGGGTGTCGTAGATTCCCCTCCTTATTTGTTTTGACAGTAAATGAGAAACCGAAAAATCGAAAATCACTCGCATGACTTTAATTACAATTTAATATTTATTTAGTTGCGATAAGCAGGCGCAATTATTGTATAACGTTCCGATACGATATGGACTACACCTAGTCACACACACTCACACTCACACTCACACTCACAC
>JBANCZ010002732.1:0-14758 GCA_037040025.1 Sphaerogastrella javana
TAATAAGGCTATCGTGCTGTACTTCCAGGTACCTTCCTAAAATTTTATTGACTTTCGTGTTGGGAAAAAACATTTAAGGAAACCCGCTTAGAAAAGGACGGAAAAAGGATTTGAAGACACATATTTTTCCTTTCCGTCCGACCCCTGGACCCCGGTGTCGAACGGAGGGTTAAACATAGGCCAAAACATCCAACAGTAGGGACTGGCCCGACAGTGGGGACCCTGTGTTTATTTTTTTAGTATAGTATTTTCGCAACAGAATAGTATTTTTGGAGCAGAATAGTATTTCCGATGTGGTATTTTTTTTCGGACTAGTATAGTATTTCCGGTGCTGTGTTGTTTTATCGACTATCGATTTCAATAATTAATATCGATAAAAGATATCGTTAATCGGTAACCGATCTCGATAATCGATAGAATAGTAGGTGTGTAATGTAATTTTAAATATACATTTTAAAGCACAACGTCCTAGCTTCAAAGTTGCGCCTTCTAAGTCGATTTTAAGCTTTCAAGTATCCACCAGTGGGGGATTGGGGATAGCTATCCAAAATTTGAATATAGTAGTAGGCGTATTAAGAAATTCAGCGCATATGTGCCAAAGCACAACGTTCTAGCTTCAAAATGGCTCCTGGTAAAACAATTTTAAGACTTGGTATCCAATTGTGGGGAGTAACCAAAATGTGAAAATGACGGCAAGTGTATAATGTGAATGCATATATGTGCTAAATTACAGTAAAATTGCACCTGTTATTCCTATTTTTAGTTTTTGGGGATCCAACAGTTGGGTATTGAGGACAGGAATCCAAAATTTAGATCAAATTATGTGGGATTCAAAGGTGCATTCGTGTTTTAAAGCGGAACATTCTACCTTTCAAATTGCGCCTGTATAACATAATTATGGGGACCAAAATCTTGGGCGAGTAGGGGCTGGTATCCAAAATTTGAAATAAACTTGATCTGCTTCGGCCATACACCAATCACCGTGACAAATATGCATACTGTATCCCTTATAGTTTCCGAAATCAAGGTGTTCGTACAGACAAACAGACAGACGGACAGACGGACATGGCGCAATCGACTCGACTTCTCTTCTTGATCAAGAATACAAATATTTTTTGGGGTCGGCCACGCCTCCTTCTGCCTGTTACACACAAATCGACTTTGCACAAAGTTAATAGACCCTTATTGTGTTTTTTATACACAGGGTCTAAAAAAAAAATAAAACGGTCCTTAGAGCTGCTACAGGGAGTGAGTGGAAGAAGATTCTGTATGCCCCTTGGGCAGGCGAGTTGGATTTTCTTTAAAATAAACTGTACCTTTTTCCATAGTTTGGGCCTGAATATGAATCTTAAACGTGGTATAAATCGTATTTATTCATGAAATACGGAAAAAGAAATATAATTGTATTAAGGGATAGTTTCAAATTCTACCAAACCTATAACCAAAATCAAATGATTGGATTACAGCTTGTTATACTATGCTTGTTACACTTGAAGTGGCGAACCTGTCGACATGACTCCCAGACTTTACTCTTATAATAATTTTAAATCGGCATTAATGAATGAACTCTTTGATTACAATAGAGAATTACAACAAAAGATGGTTGACTGGACCGACGTCGCAAACCGCACTCGAGCATGGGCGTGGATGTCCACCAACCCTAGCAACCCAGAGGAGATACTGGATCTACTTAGATTGAGTAACCCCAATTTTAACGTAGACGAGTGGAGTGTCTCCAAAATAAAAATTCAGCTGGTGATTGATACTAAATCTGCGGAGATGCTGGAAAAAACGGATGGCGCCGTCACATACGGAAACCTTCCTGACGCCACGAATGTTTATCGGCAAGACGTCGAGAAGCTGGAGGAAACTGAGTCTCAGTTTGTGGACAAACCGAACGTCATAGCTCCAGAAAGCACAGAAGCGCTGAGAGGAGTAGATATGGAACTCTTGGAGGGATACTCCTCAGATGGTTCGGATAGGACCAGAAGACTAAAGGCTCTCGCCATAGAGGACGATCTCCTAGGCATCCAAGAGATATCCGACGACGAAGACGTCGATATTACGGTGGTGGAGGGGAAGCCTGACGATGGAACTTACCATCCTTCAGATAAACCTCCACGACAGTAAAGCACCAACCGATGCTTTACAACTCCGCCTGGTCACCGGCGGAACCGACGTGGTCCTCATTCAGGAACCGTGGAAACATGGTGGCAAGCTTTTTGGATTGAGGACAAGCAACTCCAAGCTACACTTCATGCGAGAGTAAGAAGAGAACATGTATTCTGATAAAAAAAAAATATCCAGCAGTAGGGACTGGCCCGACAGTAGGGACCCTGTGTTTAGTTTTTGGGGCAGTATGGTCTTTTCGGAACGGAATAGTATTTTTGGGGAAGTACTATAAGTTAACAAATAAATCTAACAGGCCCCGACGTAGTATAATCGAATGTGCTCCCAGTAGTTCATAATAAAAGTTAGTTCATTTTTTGGGATCTCGGAGTCCACACCTGTGACCAAATTACGATTCATTATTACAAGTACGGAAGCAACAATAAATTATTATTTTATATACCCGAAACTTGTTAATGGGCGCCTAACTAAAAAGAACCTATACTGGCGTCTATCGAAAAGTACCCGTTTACGCCCAACAAGGAAAGGGCCACACATCAAAGTGCTAATCTACAACAACGCGAAAAGACGTTTTCAGCGATGAAATCGCTAATGTTTATATTGATTAATTAATTAATTAATATAAAACATAACACTTAAAACTCTAACAAACTCAACCTCGATTGCAATGAGTCTAAACGACGTTCGCACACAATGTCAACGTGAGCAAGACTAGAGACGGCTCTCAGTATAAAGAAACAATGCGTACTTCTCTTTTAAAGAAACCGAAAGTAATGCAAGCTCATCCCAAGCGCGGTCAATTACCCCCAACTTCACCGAATTCTTAAACGTAGAGAGCGAGAGAGCGCGTTCTTGCTCCCCCTCGCTACCATCGATGTCTCTGCAGCCAAAGAGCGCAGTAACTAGCACCGCAATTTCTTTGACAACGTCAACAACAACAACAACCGCAACTGTATCGTCAGCGCGTTTAATGACATCATCAGCTAGCAGCGCAAACATTAAGACGTCTGCCGCTGCGCTGCCCGAAAAACAGAACAAAAACAATGACAATATTAAGTCGGCTGTGCAGACTGGTATGGATCGCTACATACAAATCAAAAGAAAGACGAGCCCCCGAAATTCTCAACGCAAAATAACCCGTGGCAATACTAGCAGAGCTGCAATAAAAACGCTCATGAACTCAAATCGATTAAAAAACTTGGCAGACTATGAGGTTGAGGCCGAATCTACTGATGGAAAAGGAAGTCTAAGCCTCCGTTCTTGTCAACAAAATTATAGAGCTTATTGGCAAGGATAACTTCCACATAATACCACTTGTAAAGGGCAACATCCAGGAAACAAAAGTTCAAATGAAGTCTGAACATAATTACAGAGTATTAGCTAAAAAGCAGCAAGGGCCTGCAAGTCGTACTTAAGGGCATAGAGTCCGAAGAATCGCCTGCAGAGATAACAAAGGCGCTACAAGAGAAGGGATTTAGCGCTAAGACAGTCCTCAATATCCTTAACAGGGATAGAAAGCCGCAGCCACTCTTTAAGGTTGAGCTCGAACCAGAAATTAAGCCCCTGAAGAAATACGAAGTGCACCCTAAATACAATCTTTAGTTCCTGCTGCACCGCAGAATTACAGTTGAGGAGCCGCACAAACGCAATAGCCCGGTACAACTTGCGAACTGCCAAGAATATGGCCATACAAGGTCATACTATAAACTGCGCCCGGTGTGTGTAGTTTGTAGAGAGCTTCATGACTGCCCAGCGAGCAAAGATGACTACAACTCGAAAAAGTGCGGCAACTGCAGTGACAATCACACTGCTAACTATAGAGGTTGCCCAGTTTATAAGGAGCTCAAAAGTCGTTTCCACCAGAGAGGAATTAGTGCCCGCACCCAAAACAAACAGTTAACAGCTTCCAGATCTAAGCCTGACCGCAGCCAGATCCTCACTAGGACCCATAAACTTCGATATAAATGTGACATTCGCAAGCGCTTTAAAGTCTGGACTGGTTAACCCTGTCTCAAAAAGCTTATCTCTGCAATCAGCATATCAAGAAGCGAACACGACTCAGCACCATCAATCACCGGAGCAGCCAAAAAGCAATTTAGAAGCTATGATATCCAGCCATCAACAAAGTCTGACAGAGTTTATGACGTTCATGCGCACAATCATGCATGATTTAATGCGAAACCAAAAAATAATTGATACAAATGCTGGTCTCCCAACAATCCAAATAATGACTTCCCTAAGGATATCTACGTGGAACGCTAACGGCGTTTCGCAGCATAAACTCTAGTTAGCACAATTCCTACTTGACAATCAAATCGACGTAATGCTGCTTTCAGAAACACACCTTACAAATATATACAATTTTCAATAAAGAGGATATTCATTCTACGGAACAAATCATCCAGATGGTAAAGCACACGGTTGGACTGGAATTCTAATCAGAAGCCATTAAGCACCATTATCATACAAAATTTGCTAAAAACTACCTACAGACCACATCTATAAATATACAACTAAATACTGGCAAGCACATTACACTAGCTGCCGTAGACTGCCCCCTCGCGTCACCATAGCGGAAGATGAGTTTATGCAGTTTTTCAACTCACTAGGAGACCACTTCATAGCAGCAGGAGACTACAATGCCAAGCACACACACTGGGGATCTCGTCTCGTGACTCCAAAAGGAAAGCATCTCTATTATGCAATTATCAAAGCTAAGAACAAGCTCGACTATTTTTCTTCTGGCACACTAACATACTGGCCGGCAGACCCAAAGAAACTTCCCGATTTAATAGGCTTTGGGATTACCAAAAAGCCCCAAATGCCTTTCGGATCTTTCATCTGATCACTCGCCTGTCCTGTTTATTCTACTCCGACATCCAGGAACATTGGATCAATCATTAAAACTGACCTAACATAAAACCAACTGGATTAAGTACAGAAAGTATATTAGCGCACACATTGAGCTAAGTCCTCATCTCAACGATGAAGCCAACGTAGACAGCTTTGTTAATTCACTGGAGCATGTACTCGTCTCTGCAGCTCGAGCTTCAACACCTCAAACTATAAACACATAATGCGATCAAAAGAAGACAAATCCCCAAATCGAACAGCTCGTCCTCGAAAAGCGACGCTTACGTCGAGAGTGGCAATTCCACAGATCGCCATCTGCTAAGCAAAGCTTAAGACATGCCTCACGTCAACTTACTCGAGCTCTACAGCAAGAAGAAACATATGTCCACCGCCGCTACATAGAACAATTGTCAACTTCTAGTACAAAACACTCACTATGGAGAGCTCACCCAACTATAAGCTCATCGAAAGAAACCGTGATGCCTATTAGAAATTCCACAGGCGGCTGGGCGCGCAGTGACGCAGACAGAGCCAGCACGTTTACCAACCACCTTAAAAATGTCTTCCAACCAAATCCTGCCACTAGTGCGTTTACTTTGCCGACTCTACCATATGAGCCTCAGCCTCAACATGAGCCAATTGAGTTTCGCCCAAACGAAATCGTTAACATCATCAAAAGTCAACTGAATCCGAAAAAATCCCCGGGCTCCGACCTCATAACTCCCAAAATGATCATTGGTCATGATCCCATACTGCGCCGTTTGCACTCTCACCCAGCTTTTCAATGCCATCGCAAAACTCGGCCACTTTCCAGTGAGATGGAAAAAGCCAATTATAATAATGATAGCAAAGCCGGGCAAAGATCACACAATCCCCACGTCATATAGACCTATAAGCCTACTTTCATGCCTATCTAAACTCTTTGAAAAATACCTAATGACTCAGATAAACACATACCTGAGAATCCAGGAAGCAATCCCGTCACGTCAATTTGGGTTTCGTGAAAAGCATGGAACAGTTGAGCAGGTCAACCGGATAACATCAGAAATTCGGAACGCGTTCGAAAAACGAGCGTACTGTACTGCCATATTTTTAGATGTCTCTCAAGCATTTGATAGAGTCTGGCTAGAAGGTCTAATGTACAAGATCAAGACAATGCTCCCCTACAGCACCCACAAGCTTTTAGAGTCTTACCTTTACGACAGAAAATTTGTTGTGAGGTGCAACGCTGCTACATCTGATGATTAGACTGTCCTGTACACAGCAGACATCCCGACAAGCACACGACTTACAACATCTACGTTTGCCGATGATACCGCTATTCTTAGCCGCTCAAAATGCTCGATGCAAGCAACTGCGCAGCTAGCTCTTCATATGGTCGATGTTGAAAAATGGCTGTTTAATTGGAGAATTAAAATCAACGAACTAAAATGCAAGCACGTTACGTTCACTCTGAACAAGCAAAACCGCCCGCCGCTTACGTTAAACAGCACTCTACTCCCTCAAGCAAACGAAGTAACATACCTAGGAGTATATCTCGACAGAAGACTAACATGGCGCCGGCACATTGAAGCCAAAATAACACACCTAAAGCTAAAAGCCAGCAGCCTTCATTGGCTTATCAACGCTCGGTCACTTCTTAGCGTTGAATATATAGTCGTGCTGTACTTATTAATTTGATAATGTACAGTTTGACGCAACACCTTGAACTCATTTGCAATTTCTTTTACTTTAAATCCAGCGTTGAACTTTGCTACTATTGAAGACCTGATAGCCAAACTTAATTCAGAATTTTTGCCCATGTTTTTAAATAAATTTTTATTACTCGTATTTTTTAATAATTGTTAAATATCCAAATAGTTTAATTTAATAGTTATTTGATTTTCTCGTACTCAACAGCTCAATAGTATTTACGTAATGATTTCGTTAAAATACTTATGCCATGCAAAAACTCATTGTCTGCATGCATTCTTATCAGCAGAGAGTGAATTCTAACGGTAAACAAAATAAAATTTGGCACTCATAGACATAAAAATCGCTTATTTGTTTTGCGCATCATTTTCGCACCGTTATTTGATGATTTTAAGCAAAACAACGTTTCAAAGTCAAAACAAAGATTCGTCGAAATAATTATGCTGACTAGTGTATATGGATGTACGGCTTCCAGTTATGGGGGAACGCCAGCAATAGCAACATTGACATTGTCCAGCGAGCTCAGTCGAAGATCTTGAACCACCTGGCGAGAGGTCTAATAAGGTTGAGCAACCAATCACGTCTTCATCGCAATGACTTACCCACCCAGCGACCGACTTGAAGGACGCACACCAGAATGCAGTCTTAGTATACTGTTAGTTAAATTTAAATGTTAAGAATCGTAAACTTATTGTTAGTCTCAAAATTAAGAGTAGATTCAATAAATAAAAGCAAAGCTATTCAAAAAAAAAAAAAAAAATCATCATTGGTGTGGCTTGCTCATTCGAAGTCGACTCGAGTTCACCTATTACATTCATGAATGAAGCAATAATAATTATAATCTGGCCAGTGGGGAATCCAAGTGTAATTTAGATTTGAGCGATTGTCAACGTAATCCGGTTTCAGCGAAAGGATTCACGGATGTATCAATCTTCTATAACCAATGCAAAATTAATGACTACCAATTATTGTCACATGGGACATTGCTGTGGACTTGGTCGGTTGCAACAGTTTCCATGCATTGGTCATACGGGTCGAAGGCATCCACTCTGTCAATGCAACAGTCACTGTCAAATCATTTTTTAAAAAGTTCGACCATTTATTCTCACTCAAACTGGGTCGGTACACAGCGTCATCTGTTATGAGTGGGCAGCGTTTGTAACTCTCACATCAAAGGATCTGTTACAATCTAAAGTTTTGAGCTGGATGTTAAGGAAATGACTATGTAATAAGATTAAATGTATAAGCGAATCGTATCCTTACTATTCACGTCGAGAAAAGCTATCAGAAAATAGAGGATTCTTGGTATGGGGAAATCGAGCTGTAATCCCACCGGCGCCACTCAAATCCATTTTGACTGCAATTCACTCGGGAATCGTCAAAGTGAAGGCAATAGCCTGCAGTGGTGGCCAAATATCGATGCGAAAATCGAACTCATAATCAGAATTTGTACAGTTTGTCAATAGAGTCGAGACAGATGGGTCTGGCCAGACCTTTTTCGTTTTTAAATGTAATTTAAATATACTGAGAGTAAAGCAATCGACTTGTGCTTCCAGGTAGCTTCCTAAAATGTTCTTGTCTACAAGATTCTGAAAAAATCAAGGATATCGTATCGAAAAGGACGAAATAAGGATTTGAAAAAAAAGTACCTTAGTCGAGACCCATCGGGTCTGACCAGATGTGTATGAAAAATATAACTTTTGGTATGTTTGTATTACTTCGTACGGTTGATTTATCTTTTTTACGTTTTTATTATTCTGAACACGCATCGAAAGATCGGGACAAACCCGGCCCGCATGTGCCAATAATAATATGAAATAACCTATGAGGATACAGTCCATTTAAAGATACACTAATACGGGACTGCCCATATCTCCACAGACTCCGGAAGTTACCCGTAATAAACAGGGTTATTACCAGTCCCGTAATGACCCATTTATTACGCTTTACTACACATACTCATTAGCATCTGAAGACATCCGTGTAACTATTATAAATTAAGAACGAATTAGAAATAAGCCTCATAAACTTACAACTAATCAAACCGAATAGTACAATAAGTGATGCAGTAGAATTTGTGTATAATAAACATTTACGTACTGGAAGTATCAGTGCAGATTTTTTTTGAGCGATTAAGATCAGCATTGGTAAATGACATTCAAAATGAAAATAATGATGTTCTTCGTGAAGAAGAATTGTTATTTAGTTAGCATATCACGCCAACCACAATCACCAACCGCTTCTCATCGGAACTCCTATTCAACCGTAAAATTATGTCGTATCTTGACTAGATACAACCTCAACAAATTAGTTTCGAAAAGGCCAATAAACCGAAAAACATAAAATCATTAGGTCCAGGCTATCCTCATATAGTGTCCTGCTTAAGGGCCCTCGTACAATAAGACGTCATCAGTATTAACTACTCCTCCAGTCCCAAACGAGTCACAGGACGTTTTGCATGTATGGACAATTTGGACGAAGACTACAAAGACTTGTATAACTGGAGAAACAGCACAAACCAGATACGTGACGAATTCTGATGACACGGTTGCAACACCGCAGATAACATCACCGACACCACCGGTACTTCACAGATGTGAGCGGATCAGACAAGCAAGACATCTCGATGACTCTACAATTCTATCTGAGTGTTATATATGTGACGATCTGTTTTTGGGCACCGCACGGCTGCCAGTCAGTCGGTTCTCAGATGCTAGAGCGAACACATCACGCGCGTTAGCCAACACGCACGTCTCATTCATATATTCATAGCAACTTATGTATTACTTATTCGTTATTCTTATAAAATATATAAAGTGATGCCCTATGGCCAAACCATTAATTCTGACCTCTACAGTCAACAACTGGAGCGATTGGGGATTGGACTTGGACAGAAGCGTCCAGACATGGTGAATTGGCAAGGGGCATTGTGTTCCAGCATGACAACGCCAGGCCCCATACATCTTTGGCGAATCGTCACAAGATATGCGAGTTTGGTTGGGAAGTTTTAATGCATCTACCTTATAGTTCGAACATTGTCACAAGCGATTACCATCTATTTTTGGGTATGTACATTTTTTTTGATGGGCAGAAATTTAAATCAAAGGACGCTTGTGAAAATCGAATCGCGAGATTTTTGCCAAAAGGGATAAGGACTACCATCAAAATGGCAAAAATAATTGAGATAACGGTACATATAGCTCTTAAATCGATAGTAGAGACCCTGTTTTTATTTTTTGGGGTAGTATAGTATTTTCGGGACAGAATAGTATTTTTAAAGCGGAATAGTATTTCCGATGTGGTGTGGTTTTTTGGACTAGTATAGTATTTTCGGTGCTGTATTGTATTATTGGTAATCGATTTCGATAAATAATATCGATAATAGATATCGTTAATCGGCAATCGATCTCGATAATCGACAAAATAGTAGGTGTGTAATTTAATTATAGATCCAAAATGTGAAAATGACGGTAGATGTATAATGCGAATGTGCATATATGTGCTTTCTATCTTTAAAATTTCACCTGTTATACCTATTTTTAGTTTTTGGAGCTTCAACAATGGGGGAGGGGGCAGGTATCCAAAATCTATATTAAAGGTTCTAATTAAAATAATCAAAAATCAATTAAGAATTGACCATTTTGGAAACCGTTTCTATTGTTTCACCGTATGACAAACCGAACAGACAGAAGGAGGCGTGGCAGCCCCATATAGTATATATATTCTTGATCAGACAGAGAAGCCGAGTCGATTGAGCCATGTTCGTCTGTCCGTCCGTCCGTCTGTATGAACACCTACATTTCGGAAACTTATTTCATTACACATCTACTCTTATATCGATTACCGATTTATGATATCGAATATCGATTTTAATTATCGAAATCGGTAATCGATAAAACTATGCAGCACCGAAAATACTTTACTGCTCCGAAAATCCATATCACACCGGAAATACTATTCTGCTTCAAAAATACTATTCTGTTCCGAAAATACCTTTCCAAAAAAACTAAACACAAAGTCCATAGTGTCGGGCCCGTTCTTACTGTTGGATATTTTTTTTTAATATTCATTTACTTTTAGACAGAGTGATTTTTGTTTTACGAATTTTCTGGGTATATTATACGTCTGCAATATTTGTAAATGATGGAATGAAAAATAAAATAAAACATTTTCTTCGTCGGGTCTGAGTTTGTTTTTAATGATTTTAGCCGTATTTCCTACTCACCGAAACATGGGCCCCTTCTCAAAGACGGATTGCTCCCAGAGGTAAGGCTTGTAGGCGCCAACCTCATCGCGTGTGACTACAGATACCTCATAGCGTGTAGGCTTGTGTTTAATACGTGCTGAAACACGGACCTGCAAAAGCGATTAGAATATGTTTATCGATATAAATATTGACAAATATTTGGTAAATATATTTAGATAAAAATATTTGGCATTTTTGGAACAAACCAGTATGAATGTATGTAGAAAATGGCTTTTGATGCAAGCGGGACTAAAGCGAGTGTTATCGGCTTCGAGGAAGACCACACAGACTATATCATTGCCTATGTGGCGTTTGCGTTGCAACTTCTGTGGATCGTGTTTTTCATGGGGCAGAAGTGTGGAGACATGGAACATGATCTCAATGTTGCGCCAGTTCGTGTAGACGGAAAACAGGCCTAAGCAAAACATTGTGTTATATATATGGCAATAAGGTTAAGGTATATCTATAGCAAGCTAAATAGTGTTACCTGTGAGGTCGTGCACCGTATCAAGGCCACCTTTATACTTATCGAAGCCTTTTAGGCGCACTCGATCTCCTAATAGCGTAAGGAACTCATCAAAGAGTGGTGAATTTTCATTATTGTCCAGTATTTGCTCTTCTGTATATTGATCCTCTTTGACGAATATAACTCCGACCTTAAGTTCAGATTTTATAAAAACCTAAACAGCGATAAAGGGCAGAATTTAGTTTTGTGAACAATAAATTGATCCAAAATCAAACCTGATCTAATTTTAATAATTCCTCTGGTGTATCTGGTAATTGTCCTAATGTTAAAGGTGGATTTAAATTTACTTCTTTACCTAAGGATCTAACTACTTCCTCTCGATTATATCTGAAAAATAGAGACCGCAATTTTAATTATCGGTATTCTGTTATCAACTTATTCTTAGTTTACCTATCGGCAAACACACATGAGGCCGGTATCAGTCCATGCACAGTATAGGAACCAGCTCGCACTAATATGCGAAACTGATCGCGTCCATTGAGCGTCTCCTGCTTTATCGATAGTATGACGGGCCCCAGATCTTCATCACTTGTGAAATAGTTCCAGTGTTCCGTGCCATAAAAATACTTCTCGTATGTCTCCTGTTCTACAGATATAAGCTCAAATGCACCCTGTTGATCCCACTGCTCCTCGATAGTTGTCTTTTTTCTCGGACTCGGCGTTGCCTCCGAGTCCTCATCGTCTTCATATAGGTCACTGCACTCTCGCTCCAAATAGGCATCACTGGCACTGCCTGCACGTATGTCTTCATGCTCGGAGTCGCTCTCATCCCAAATGGTATGCGGTGTCGGTAACGTAATCTTTTGACGCGAGCATTCTATCCAATAGCCCGGTGTGGGCATTAAATTATGCGGATATTCCTCACAGAATTCGTCTACAAAAGCCATTTTCGGAAAATTTTGTTAAATGTATAACTAAGTTACATTTAATAATTTATTAAAAAACAAGAGTAGTTATATTATCTATCTATATATATATAAATAAGTGTGCGTTTTGTTGTATTGTAATAACTTGAGAACGGATCCACAAAAAGAAACCAAATTTGTACGGTATGTTTGGGCTACCTTATGGGAATTGTGTATGTCTGCCCGAAATCAAACCAGTCGTTCCCGAGATTTTAGGACGTTTTTTTTAAATTTTTAGTATTTTTAGTATTCATATTTGGTACGAACATTGCTGTATGACCGAAGCAGATCAAGTTTGTTTTAAATTTTTGATACCTGCCCCCACTCCCCCGCAATTGGGGATTTCTATTTTAACGAAAAATTCAAATAACAGGCGTAATTTTAAAGATAGGAAGTTTAGCTTTGGCACATATATTCACAATCACATTATGCACAAAGCCCCCACTCCCCCACCAAAACTTTAAATTGGTATAACAATCGATTTTTTGGAGATATACCGTTGTGCTTTGGCAAAAATGTGCTACATTCCATTATACACCTACTGTCATAATAAAGTTTTGGATACCCGCCCCCACTCTCCCAGAATTGGGGAGCCCATAATTTCAAATCGACATAACAGACACATTTTTGAAGCTACAATGTTCTGATTTGGAACATAGTTGTACATCCTTCACTGTTTGATGTAAACTTTGGATACCTGCCCCACTCCCCCACTACTGGATCCCCAAAATCTAAAAATACGAATAACAGGTGTAATTTTAAAGATAGCAAATTCCGCTTTAGTACATATGTGCTCATTGACAATATGCATCTTTTGACATTTTGCACATTTTGGATACCTATCTCCCCTCCTCCCCAAATGGATACCAAAACTTACCTTACCAGACGTTATTTTGGAGCTAGAACGTTGTGCTTTGGGATATATATCAAAAATGTCATTACACATCTACTTTTATATCGATTACCGATATCAATTACCAATTAATGATATCGATTATCGATATTAATTATCGAAATCGATAATCTATATAACAATGCAGCACCGAAAATACTATACTTCTCCGAAAATCCATATCACACCGGAAATACTATTCTGCTCCAAAAATACTATTCTGCTTCTAAAATACTATTCTGTTCCGAAAATACTATACTTCCCCAAAAAACCAAATACAGGGTCACTACAGTCGGGCCAGTCCCTACTGTTTGATATTTTTTCAATACTGATATGTCATTGGCCAAAGTTCATTTAAATTAATATATTTGGCTAAAAATAAATTCTAAAATGCTGTTACCAATTTCACTGGATTGGGTGCAAATCAGGTCAAAATAAGGGATAATTTGTAAATACAGGATAATTGATGTATTTTTCGTAAAGTGGAGTTTGCCGAAAGCATTATAAATTTTAATTTATGATAGTTTACGATTATGCGTTTTGTACATTACTTGAGTTTTCATTTTAAATACGTATGTACGATTCATTTACGCACTGCTTATGATTCTCTTTACATCTTTTGTTTTACACATTTTGCGGTTTTATTCTTCGGTTGGATGCAGTTGCACTTGCATAGCCTCACTCACTGTAAGAAGTAACACCAAGCGAATAAATTAAGACGCTTTGATGGTTACTTTTCACAGCGACTGTGACGTCAAGGTTGCCGTGTTGCCTATATTTTTACCGCTTTCTGTTGCCATCCTTTGTCTTTAGTTATTCGATTTCATGTCAATCACAGGCACAAACGCATGCGTCATACACTGAGTACTAAAGAGCTGAGTTAGAGGAGAAACACTGTAGACACGCTACAGACTGCTGACGTCATTCCGGGTTGTGAGTGCCACAGACTGGTACAGTTCCTCAATCACCTCCTCCTTTATCTCAATATCTCTTTTTAGATGTGTGGAACAGGCAGAAGAAGGCGTGACAGACCCCATAAAGCATATTTATTCTTGATTAGCAGGAGAAATCGAGTCGATTAAGCCACGTCGGCCTATCTGTCTTTCACTCAGTTCTACTCTATGACCACCTACATTTCGGACACTATTAGAGCTGAAATATTCATATTTGGCGCGGTA
Organism: Sphaerogastrella javana; assembly: GCA_037040025.1. NCBI lineage: Eukaryota > Metazoa > Arthropoda > Insecta > Diptera > Drosophilidae > Sphaerogastrella > Sphaerogastrella javana. Next base: position 14,423 of record JBANCZ010002732.1, read on the forward strand.
GTATAGCTAACGTATTTCATATTATTAATAATAATGATTTCCCTTTGCTTTTTAGACCCTGTGTTTAAAAACACAAAAGGGTCTCTTAACTTTGTGCAAAGTCGATTTGTGTGTAACAGGCAGAAGAAGGCGTGGCAGACCCCATAAAGTATATATATATATTCTTGATCAGGATGAGAAGCCGAGTCGATTGAGCCATGTCCGTCTGTCTCTCCGTCTGTATGAACACCTAGATTTCGGAAACTATAAGAGCTACATCATTCATATTTGGCACAATGACTGGTGTATGGCCGAAGCAAATAAATTTTGTTTCAAATTTTGGATACCTGCCTGCAC